>JABFQC010003772.1:0-13579 GCA_022817085.1 Psilanteris sp. ZL-2020 | reverse complement strand
GTAAAAACCTAAAAATTACTGTTTTTCCTTGTAAAAATACAGTTTTTCATACCAAAGTTTTCTTCTAATTTTTAGTATAATGCTATTATAAACAGTAATTTTTAGGATTTTGTTTTAATGTCGCCAAATTAGTGTTATAAACAGCACTTTTCTAAGTTTGATTTTTCTGAGTGTAGATACGGATGTTATACTCAGGAATAGTTTACAACCAACCAACGAGATGATAAATATAGGACAACATTTTATATATCTATTTGTGTGTGCGTGTGTAATATGAAATAAATATTTGACCATCAAACGTGAAAAAATAAACACAGTAATCTGGTAACTAATGACTAACAATTTATTGTAAGCGCATTCCCCCTACGTGAGTCATTTTCCTTGGACAAAATCCGTACGACCCGCAGTGACCCCTCCCTTTCGTGGTGCAAAACAAACTGATTAATAGCAGGACATTCGCTCGCTACCGTGCGACAATGGCAGCTCGTTGTTATCTATTTCGTTAGTCTATGAGACTCCTCGTTTCGAGGCTTTGAATAATGCAGCTCGCGTAATAGTTCACGAGACAAGGCCGCAGCCGCGAAACCGGTTGTTCGCGTGGATAAAATACGGGACGAACGAAATAATACCCGGATTGGATGGGACAAAACAAAGACGGCAACGTAAAGTCTTCCTTCCCTTTGTCAAGGACTCTCACGCTTTAATAAAAAAACTAAAAACCAAAAAAAAACATAATAACGACTAAAACAAGTCGAAAATGTAAACAAACGACGTACAAGAAACAAAAAAAATGAAAAACATAAACAAACACTGTACAAAAACAGAAGAAAATGAAAAACATAAACAATGTCAAAAACAAAATAGAAATTGGAAAACAAGAACAAAACAAAAGAAAGATAGAAAGGTCAACAAAACCGATGCAAATGAAAATAAAAATGTATGAAACGAAGAAAATGTGCGGGGAATTTTGACAAATACAATACTCAACGCATATTTAGGACATTACTAATTGTCTTTATTTTCATCTGCAAGTAAAGTTCATTGAACATGTGGAAGGAACAATTGGCGTAGATATGTTCAAAGCAAAATCCCGTGTTGTGGCTCTGGCATTGCGCTCGATTACAATGTAACGACGTACGGGGACTTTGATATTGCGATATATATAATTGAGAGAGGGGGATGGGGAAACTCAAACATTGTGCCCCTTGATGGGGGTCGATTATTCATTTCGAAACGACCTTTTCGGATCAAGCGGCGGTTTGATTTTATTTCTTTCGAGGTTTTCGGGATTATTTTCGGGAGAAGCTGTGAATTACGTTTTTGATTTAAGTCGCAGATCCTGATGTTTCGAAGGATACTTATTATGTAAGAATTGTTTTTTCTTTTTTTTCTTTTTTTTTTTTTTTGACAATTCTTTGATTAAAATTTTTCTTAGACTAAGAAAAAAATAATTCTCACAATAATGCAATTCATTGGCTTTTTAAAATGCCCAAAATAAATGCAAACGCCATGTAGACATACGTGGAATAATTATTGAACTTCAAAATGTCTACTGAATTATAATTTGTTTAACGAAGTTATTTCGGATCAGGTAAAGATTTCGCACACAATATTTGAGTTTCTTACATTTACGTACTTAAATATAAACTGTGTATAAATATAGAGTTATGTATAAGGATGTACATTAAATAGTTATAAAGGTTAAGTATAATATCGATTGGCCTAAAGTTGGTTGCGACTAGAAAGATAACGATTGCAGTAAAAATAAAAAAAAATAAACAGTCGTGTCCAGTTTCGTGGATTAATCTGATACAAAAAAAAAATTAAATCGAAATTGCTAAGATTAAATTCATTATTTCGGTGATATATATGTGAGATAATTATAAAAAAGAAAGGAAACGTTTTAATTTACTGCGTAAACAACTGGACACGAGCTTATTATTTTTCTACTTGCAATCCGCGAGTACTTATCTAATTTGGTAATATAAATTCTTAATTCGCCCGACAGATCGCGTGACGTGTCGACCCAAAATCCGCTTACATAATTTCAATGAGATTTCATTTATATTTAAAAAAATTCTATTGCAAAAATAGTACAAAATAAATAAGAGTATAGGTTAAATATTTGATAATATTATTATACAATATATTAAAATTATCTATACGAATAATAAATTAAATTATTTTTTTATTGAATATTAAAATAACAATTTATATCATATATAATTTTTTTATTCAATAATATTGTAATTTATTCTATATTTTCATTTATTGTATTTAATTTTTACGATTTATATAGTAAATTTTGCAATATAATTTTTCTCCGCGCGATTAAGGCGAATTGTATGATTCAAACAAACAGCGCTGGTACATATTCCATAATATCCATCAACCCACGACGTTTATCACGGTCATTGCAAAGACTCCGTTTATGCTTTGAAATTTCAAATTGACATGAATAAGCATGAAATGCTACGAATAAGAATATAAGATAACAATTTTTATCAAATAAAGGAAACTGAGTAGAAAAGAAAAAAAGAAGTGAAATACCGAAGTAAAAAAAGTAATATAACTACAAAATATCGATTAAATTATTATTATTATGTCAACAATAATTAATTTACGATCAATGTTTTAAATGTATAATAAAAAGTATTGATATCTTTGAATTGAGATAAACACTAAAGAAATAAGTTTTCGTCCTTCCAATTAAACATTATGAAATAAAATGTTTATCAATAATAACAATAATATTACATTTAAATAACATAATTTAAGTGTTTCTCAAAAATATCGTTTGTAATTATCCAAAAAAAGTACAAATTCAACGTCCATATACAATTATAAATATTCTTATTTTATGATACCAGTGGTTTTTTTATATGTCCCATGTGTATTAACGTGGGACCCACATATATCTATCTGACATACATGTCAAATGACAATAATGGTTCCATAAAGTAAAGACCCTCCAATGACCCCTATTTTGCAATACATACACCATTGACCTCCTTCACGTTCCTTGTAACGTTCGAATCATACAAAACAATTCCGATCTAAAAATATCCTCACGCGATACCATCGGCGATTCTAGGATGGATATTGGCAGACTGTTATTTACCCATTGGTCGTGGGGGTGGCGCTCGCATAAGTGCCATTGGCCAGGCCGGAATTTGGGACGGTCGAGTCCCTGCTTTTCGGTATCAACGATGACCTTCTCGTCTCCGCAATCTCGTCCGTTTTCTTCGGTTGTCCCATCTCGTTTCCACTCAACACACTCTCATCCTTCGAACCCTAAACCGAACTCACTGTTACATCGCCGCCATTTTTTATTTCACTTCTCCGAAGGCTCGCAAATCAACCACCATTGCCAATTTCAACCACATTCAACATCCCTATTCAACTTTGTACGAATTGAACTTGAGTCTAAATAGAATTTGTTCAAATTCAACTTTGTCCAAAATCACGTTAGACCAAACTATGAATTCGTCCAAATTTCATTCTGGCCAAATTGAACTTTGTCCACGTTCAACTTTGTCCAAAATCACGTTTGAACAAACTATGAATTCATCCAAATTTCATTCTGACTAAATTGAACTTTGTCCACATTCAACTTTATCCAAATTACGTTTGATCAAACTTTGAATTTGTCCAAATTCAATTCTAACCAAACTAAACTTTGTCCATATTCAACGTTGATCAAATGTTGAATTTATCCAAATTCAATTTTGATCACTCGTTGGGATGGGACACTTTCATCAGTCGTGAAACGATCGACCGATTGATTTAATTCTGTCGAGCGTGGTTCAGCCAATTCGACCGGCCGTCGTTCGCTGGTTTCGTTTGACCGTAGTGGTTGACTTTCGAACTCTACACGACCGTTGACCTTCGTTGGTCTAGCAAAGGACTTTAGTTGCGTTGGTACCAACGTTTGAACGTGATTGCGCAACGGTTGCAGGCGCAAACTATAACGCGCGACAAAATTAGGCGGCCATTTAGGCGACAGACATTTATTGTTCAGTTCGACTTCGCTGATTGTTCTAAACAATCCTCCCCGGTGGATCTCTGCCACGGACTGTTGTCACATGTCCATCTATTACGTAATGGAGGGTGCTTACACATACGCAGTTAAGAAACTATATAGAAGAGATAGATATGTCGCTATAATTAGATTATATTTTGAAACGATATTCCAATCACTTTATTATGTTTATTGTTGAATATCACTGAACCGAAGTCGGCTTAACAGTTAACGTAACACATACTAAATCAACGTGTATGTATGTGCGAATGTAAATATATTTCATTATATACGATGGGGGAGTGTCAGTTCCCCAAATGCCAAAATTTACAACCGACTTCCATACATTTGTAGGCATACATTTAATAGTTGATTAACTTGTCATTTGGGAAAATTGTCTCATATATGAATATATATATATATTTATCTGTATATATATGTAAATATGAAGTTCAAAAAATAATGCCTATTACAGACGTCAACGTATACAAAATTATAAAATGCGCCATCTACTCGCTGGTTCTCGTCACTACGAACAAACAATACTTCTACAAAAAATATAAATCATGTCCCTGTTTCAGGAAGCTCTGTCGTTTAGCGAATTTACGCCTCGCACACTTTTTCAATCGGTCAACACAATGCAGCCGTACGTTTTTGGTCTACTCGTCTAGTGATTTTGGAAACAAAACAAATCTCTATTCACAAACCGACCGACGTTAATATGAAATTGGAAAAATACAAATACACTCTATCATATTTCCTAGCCTGAGTAGCACAAATCGGTTGACTGTAGAACAGTCGCCGGCGAGTCCCTAGAAGTTGTAATTAATGAAGAGATTTGGACGTATGGAATTACTGGAGTAATTCATTGGATACCATTGGATATTATGATTTATTTGTAGATTATAAATGCACGTTATATATATTGTAACATTCAACAGGTTTAAATCTAATTATAGTATATATATCACATAATGCATACACAATATAATTATTTTTAATAGCTCGTTTGAATCATCCGTGTAACCCATCTGTTATTTGTAATATATAAAATATAACATTCAACTTCAAATTAATGTATATGCATAAATAAAATGACGCAACAGCGAATTGCAAAAACAAAATTTATTTCTTTCAAAAATAACGAATCGTCATTATGAACGCAAACTGTAGTCGTATGCCGTTATACAGTTGTCAACATTTGTGTTTATTTTTTAGCGTCGTTCGCTTGGGTAATGTTTCGACATTTGTTGGCAAAGGTGTCAGTGCAGTCTCATTTGCGTGACATCTTTGAAATTCAGATGTTTCTTGAACATTACATGCCAAGTCATGCAGAAACAAAACATTAAAACACGTTGAAACCGAAAAAGACAACGATGCCAAGGTCATTGGTACCAAATTCTTTTCAGGTTTCAAGTTGCTTTAATCGTTTTGTAAACCCTTAATAAAATTCAAGAAATAAAATCATATGACTCGTTTCTAAATCATAAATCCTCCATTGAATATTAAAAATCGGAACTAAATGTGCAAACAACTGAAATTTATTTTAGCGCGACGCTAAAAGTGTGCAAAAAATGGAAGATTGGCGAACGGTCAAAGGTCGAACCAAAAGATCAGGACGGAAGGCAAAAGGTAGAAAAGAAAACGCGAAACAACTAAGAAAGCGTCGATTCCATCCATCCTCCTCTCTTCGAGTGTTGCCCTCTCGCTCCGTTTTTTTAGACAAATTGAACGCATTAGTAATGTCGCTAGTTAGGGTACGTGAGATGGTAGTAGTCCCCACCCTCTTCGGGGGCGTCCTCGTCAGCGATTTGCATTAGCTTTGCTCTCATAACTAGCGCGCTAGAACACAACACAAAATAGCGCCTGAAAATTCGCCGTGTTCGCTTGCTCGTCGTTTCAAGTTCCTCGACGTCATTTTGACGTGTCTTTTCGCAATCACAAAAACTTGAAACGTCTTCTGGTCAAAGGACACTTATTCTTAAGCAACTGACTGAGAGACAGTTCCAGACGCTGCAACAGTCTCGTCTCGTTATCCTCTATTATCCCTATCAAATCGTATCCCAAACTTGCGGATTTTCTCTTCTAAAAGAACCAACTTCCCCAAACCAAACCGGACAAATTCTTCCCACTTCATTGCGGGATCTGACTTGTTGCAAACAGTTCAAAGTACAACGATTTTGCAGTTTTAAATTCCAGAGACAAATATAAACACTAGATTGATCTCAAAATGTATTTAACTGAATGGAATTAATAATTTGTGTTGGACTTTGTTGGTGAAAGATTCATTCGAAGATCAAACTTCGAAGTTCAGTTTCTTTAATGAATTTGTCTAAAGAACTGTGTACTTCAAGCCAATCGGGATAAAATTTATCATGAAATGTCAGAACAACAGTTCAAAGCACAAAAATCCAATATCTTTATATCTTTTTTATATTTTAGTTATTTTTAAAAATTCGTTTTATTTTAAAGACAGCTCTTCGACTTCTTGGACTTTGCTTTTGGACATAGTACAGGAAAAGTTTTGTCCCATTTCACTTGGAAGTATAGTTTCTTTAATGGATCTATCTAAAAAAACAATTTTTCAAGATAAATGGGAAAAATTCATCACAAACTGTTTGCAAAACAGTCAAAATGTCCAAAAGTACGGTATCTTCCTATCCCAGAGTATATTTCTAAAATTCGTTTAATTTCATAATACCTCTGAGGTTTTGGACTTTGTCTTTGGACATTGTACAGGGAAGGTTTTGTCCTATCCGCATTGGAAGTTTGGTTGGTTTGGACTTGTTGAAAACGGACTTGTCCAGGAGAACCACGTATTCCATACCAAATAGGACAATTTCTTTCCAGTTTCTTGACAAATTTGACTTCTGCCAAATAGTCCAAAGTCCATTAATCGAATATCTTCATACCCATTTTAAAAATCGTTTTGATCAGAACACCATTTCTCAGGACCCAAATCTCAAAATTCATTCCACTACAACTCTAGTTGCTGGATTCTGCGATTGGACTTTGTACGTGGAAGATGTTGTCCCATCTGAATTGGAAGCTTAGTTTCTTTAATGGACTTGTCCGCAGTTCATAGAGTTTCTGCGCGCTGTTTGCATAAGGATATGCAGATTTTTAATTAAATAATTCAAAAGAAAGCATAACAAATAAGAAACGAAAAGAAAGAAATGTATAACAGAGGAGTACCAATCTACTGAAAGTGGAACGACAAACATAAACAGGATATATATATATATATACACACATATATACACAAAAATAATTACATGACCAAAAGCACCATTGACATCTTTTATGACGACTTTTACGGCAAAAATGTCGCATAAACAGAACAAAAGTCTAATACAACCACAGGAATTTTGAATGTAAACATAAATATTTACGTTTTAAACGCAAACATTTGAATCCGGGTATAAACAAAGCCATCCGAAACGTAAACTCAAGACTTTTGACTGTCAACAAAAACATAACATTCCCGTATTTATAGTAAAATTGAATAATAAATTTCTTTTTTTTTTCGTTTTTTCAGTGTACATAATATATATATATGTATACATACACACACTCGCAAACACACATATATAAATGTATGTATTACTGTTTATCCTAAATATACTCTACGGCTATTTTAGCGAAGGAATTGTATGCAGTGCATGCGATGTGACAAAGGGACGAAAGCAAAATTGCGCTAAACGATGCTCGCTCTGTCTGCCTCTAACGCTCCCCTCTCCTTGTCTGTTCCAGTCCTAATGGTACGTTTTTTCTTTACCCTCCCCGCGAGGCTTTTCACGGCCTCGCGTTTCGGATTCCACCGCGCGTCGACGCCAGCGCGAGAATCTCATTCGAACGCGAATTTCGCGCAAACTCCAAGCAAACATTCTTGGTCCAGATCGTGCGCGAATCATTGGACTCCGGCTGCCTGAAGTCACGTTCGGAAATAGATTATTGAAAAAGCGCGTTGAATATTAATCGGCAACGCGACGCGCGTTTCCAAGTTCAAGATGACTAAGGTCTCGACCGAATCACTGCCAACTCATTGCGATTGTGCTGTTAGATGTATATATATATATATAACTCTATATCTAAATCCAAATATATGTATACAGAAAAAAGGGAAACATTAATAGACGGAGTGTTTTTGTGAAAGAGTTGAATCGGCGAACGGACAAAAAGAAGAAAACAAATGAACTTGACAAGTCAAACGAGAACATTTTTAGTTTAGAAAGATATATATATATATATATATATATATATATATATGTACTGCATAAGAAATTGCAACTGGAACAATTTGATATTGTAACAATTCAACTTTACATTTTTTCCTGCATTTTCTCCACGAACCCATGGTTTACAATTAAAATATAATTATTCCAAAATCGAATCAACAGAATTATCAGTTAATTAATAATACATGCTTATGAAGCTCGCGTTTAATCCAACGCTCTACTAATTTGCTGAAAAACCGAGCGATTGGTTCGAAGGAGGAAACCGATCGATAACGCGAACCGAGGCGTAATGCCTAATCCCTTTCACAGAAAACATATGCCGCCGTGGGTCATAAATTAAGCGGCCGGTTCACGGGCCCCGAAACGTGACGTACCGGCGCGCTCGCCCCAACGTGCGACGCGCGCCACAAACCCACACCGCTCCTCGGTCCACCGGTGCTTCGAATAACAAGCGAAAATCGGCATTTCCCGATCGCAAATCGTTTCCTATTTTGCGCAACAAAACCGGTCGCAACCAAAGTCCACTTTGCCAAATTTGCGTTTTTGTTTCTCGTCGATCGGCCAAAAAGGAACAATAAAAGAGGAACAAAAAAAAAGGACAAGAAAAACAGTACAAAAACAAAAAAACCAACTAACAAAATCGGCCAAAACAACAACGAAGAAACTTTGACGCGCGGCACGCGATTGCGCGAGATTAATGACTCGGCGGAATTTCGAGGCGGCACTCACGTCACTTAGAAACGTAACTTTCCAAGGTGATCGCGTCGGCAGAAATCGGTCAACGAGAATTCAAATGGACATTTTCGCGTGATCCGCGACGAACGGCTGACAGCGCGGGGCGACGCGTTCGCTTCGCTCGCAACGACGGCGCGCTCGCCACTGCGATGCTCCTCGTAATCGCGACGCCGTTCAACCACCGGCCGCGCGCTCGCCACGAAAAAGAGGGAGAACGCCGCTTCGAAGCGCACCTCGCCGCTCGCTCAATCGGTTTCGGTTTCATTCACCAATTCCTTATGGCGTGCATTCCGGCCGCACTCGGTTCACGTATTTCTCCTCGTCGACTCCTGCGATTGGTTGCGCTGGCCTGTTATTTTTTTTTACTCTTATTATTATTGTTGTTTTTGTTGTTGTTGTTGTTGATGTTGTTGTTTTTTGTTTTCGTTACGCACAGCTAAAAAACATTCAATACACGTGTCTTATTTAAGACACAAAGCGACTTAATTAAGACGCCTAAGTGTCTTAATCTAATGCATATTTTTTATCAAGATCGCTGGTGACTTAAATAAGTCACTTCGTGTCTTAAAATCGTGACATCTAAGACACCTTTTTTTAGCAGTGCGGCGATCGTTTTTGGATTGTAAATTGCTTGTCCGATTGTCCATGAAATTTGACATTACCATAAGCGCGGCGGGATCGTGGAAAGAGATTTTATGGCTGCGTTCGGTTTCAACTCGATTCATTATAATTCCCAATTAATTCGTCGTTTGATGCACACGAACGTGAAAGTCTTTGATTTCTGTTAAAAAGCAAATGACGCATTACCGTGATTTAATTCGTTTCAATTAATTTATGGCTTATTTGTATCGAATATATTGCTTTTTTATATCGCTTTCCCTTCCAGTTTTCGTATTGTTTGATCAGCGGTTTCGTGTTTGTTAGAGTTGGGTTCAGGTTCGGGTACGAGAGTAAATGGAAAATACTGTAATTAACGAATCCGCCTTGAAATGTAAATCTTTTATGATAAATTTCCCATTAATGGCTTTTGCCTCGCGCTTTGATTCATTCGACTTTATTCACATCGCCGTTAATGATGGACAAATGATATAATGTATTTACTTATACATTAGTTTATTAATACCGTAATTTATTATCGAAATATATTATAATTAACGTCTCCGTGATTTTCATCAATGGATTTGCCGACCATTAAATGACAAGTATTCCATTAAAAAATAATTCGTCAGATGCATTGCAACACTTCATTTGGATAAAATAATTAAGTTACAACTCATTGCAGCAAATTTGTCACGAATTATCAACATTACAAAATTAACCAACTCTTCCACACATTTTTATTATTTGCATTATAATTATTATTATTATGACTAAATTTAGAAACGAATAATTACGTTTAACAGAATTAAATTTAAAGCCTGAAGCCAAAAAGTAATGCCAAACGGAATAAATGATTAACAAAGAATTAAATTACAAAAATTAAATTAAATTAAAAAAAAATTACAAAAAATCAAAAAAAAAATATACACAAAATATAAAATTACCGTACAAACAATATCGCATAATCGCCCAAGTAAAAAATTGTCAAGTAACTCGTGAGTTACTAGAAATTTTATATACAAAGTCTCTAGTAACTCACGAGATACTAGACAAATTTTTACTAGGGCGCAACAATCACTCGCATTGATCCACATATACCTTTACCAAACCCTCGAAATCACCGTCGACTCGCGATTTTCAAAGTTCCCACCGATTTTCAGACCAACCGACTCAACTAGACCTGCGTTGCGTCAACTTACATAACTACGGCACCAAACTCCCGATTTCATTTTATTACCCAAAATCGGTTCGTTTCGTACGAAATAATGAAAGCCATAAAATCCGATCCGAATTTCAATTCCACGATCCTGCTAACACCGATGCTCAGACTGGGACCAATTGGTCCCATAAAAAGGTCTCGCAAAGGACCATTGAGTCGCCTTTGTTTCGGCGATTGAATGACGTCGAACGTGTCAATATTGTGATTGAAAAATAAACGGCTCCGCAGGCCCGAAGCCTTTCGTGAGTTGCGTAAACGTGGCTTTGCCGATAAGCGGCTCGAATATGAAAATACGCTTAAACGGCGACGAGTCGATATATCGAACGTTCTTTTCAATCGTTAAGAACCGACAAAACCGTCGCATCTGTCGTCCTAGATTGCGCCAATTTGACGCAACTCGTCAATTATTTCAAGTGATTCTCGAGTCGATTTTCCGGGATTACGACTGTTTCGAAATGTATAATTTTCAATTTATTCAATCCGTAGTCGTCATTCAACGAAGACGTTTCCTCGCGTTTAAAGAATGTCATCAATTGAAAGAAATGATTCTTTTAGGTTGCTTTTTTCTATTAATATTTTCTACACCGATATAAACTTTGTTCTACAAATTAATACGTGTAATGTTGATAGTTATAATTCGGAACGTGTTTTGCGTTACAATTTTTTTTACAACAGTTGTTAAAAATTCACACAAAACATTGAAAATCTTCAATTACGAAATTTCTTTTCATGTTTATAACCACTTGAAAAAACAAATCATCATTTGAAATAGAAAATATAGAATATATAATACCGAATAACCCAAAATTTGATATACATATTTGATTGCAATATTCATACCTTTTTATCATTTAAATGACACCGCTTAGTGCAGTGACAACTCCAACAATTTCATACAAAACATCAAAATTTCCACTGAAAAATATTCTCCCATCATTAAACAACGCCCTGCATCATTTAAAACGAATGCCCAAATTAAATCTATAATTTTACATGAAAACACCCTAACCGCATCGCGACCGCTCTGGAGGACCACTTCGTCTCGTTCGCCACCGATTCGGGCTTTTTCCTCCGAAAATCGGCGAGATTGCAACAAAAAGTGGATCGCGTCGATACCCAACAGTCCACGTCGTTGAAATCCATACTCGCGTCGTTTTAAATGAACCTCGGTGCGAGCGAAATTGAACTCCGCCCGACATCTACCAACCGGAGTGCAAGTCTGACGGATCTGCAGTATCTATTGTAGATATTATTATTGCGGCTCGCTTTTCGCCGCGCTCGTCCGGCACTGCCGCGAACGCGTTTCCGGAAATGCCGTGGACGAATACCGATCTTCGGAATCGACGAGATTTATAATGTCCCGTGATGAATGGCCGATAGACAACTGGGGGGCCGGACGGGGCCCGGTTGAGTTTGTAAACTTGTATGTTAATGAGCTTCGGGATTTTGAAATGACTGGAAACGTTTAAAAGCTTCTATCCGACTGCGACGTAAATCAATCAAATCGAGTGGCTGGCCTCAACCGAGGCTTCGGCAATTCGTTCGTTTGATTAATCGTGACGTCGCGTTAATCAGTTTTCAATTTCGCTTGGCTTTCCGGCCCAAAAGCAGGTATACCGTTAAGATTCACGTCGTTGGCACTTCGGTCCACCGAATTGTTGGTAATTAATTTGAATTAATTTCATTTCCGTTGCCCGTTGAAAAATGGATTTTCTAATTCTATATATATATATATATATATATATATGTATATGCATGTGGATATGTAATTCGTCGTGGCTGGATGACGTACTTTCGTCCACTCAAATGATTCACTAAACAACGACTATGGTTGTTCAAACTTAAGACATAACTCAACTAACAAAATCAAATCATAAGTTTTGAGCCGGCTTCGGTCAACTCAACAAAACTGGGCAACGAAATAAAGCTGTGACGGATGCAATTACGGTTTTTCTACAGTCAAAAAAACTAGATGCGAGCTTTGAAATCGGTTTACCGAATTGTTCGGATTTGCATGCATATATATACTTTTATACTGTCAAGACTCGGGCTGAAACTCGACGGACCGTCGAAGTTTCTAATTAAGCGATTAACCCTTTCGTAGTGGCATTTTTGAATGAAGAAAAGTTCGTATAGTGAAATCGTTTATAATTGACCGATAAAATTAAAGAAAAATTCTTACAGATTTTACCTTATTATAGTTAAAGAAACGGTGATTAAGTGCACAAAAACGTAAACAAATGTGATAACAAATTATTATTGAAAACGTGTAAAATTAAGCATTTATCCAACGTTTATTATCTGGTCTGACAAAATTTGCTTTTTTCCAGTATATCAATTGACGTTTTAGAAAGCAACATTCGACAAAAAACTTCGTTTATCGTACTTTCTTATAGTACATTTGACTTTGAACAAATTCGATAAAAAGGAAAAAATCACAAAACCAAGAATTTCAATTCGTAATATACAAACATTATAAAAATATAATATATATATAACATAATATATAAATAAATAAAATATCATACACGGAAAGAACTAAAGTATTAAAAATTACTCATAAAATTTCAATTGTGTGACAGAAGTATTTTTAAACAATACATAAAACTTCAGCAATTTTGACTGAAATGTTAGCAATTTTTACTAAAATATGTACAATATTTAATAATTTTTAAGCATAATTTAAAAATAGAACACTACTGTCACGCATTTAATATTATACTACACTGAGAGAAATTTGGTAGTAAAAATTAGCACGAATAATGG
>JABFQC010003771.1:0-13580 GCA_022817085.1 Psilanteris sp. ZL-2020 | reverse complement strand
CTACTAATTTAATTCATAGTTTATTTTGAATGAATTTAATTTTAGTTTTAACTATACGCTGCTACACATATTAATAAATACCTTAGGAAGTAGTTATTCCTAATTTAATGATAATTTGGAAAGGAAAATTGTATCAATTTATAATTAGACTAAATGAGTGACTACATTAATTAATATACAATGTTTTAAAAATTAAAATTTGGTTATTAAATTAAATAAAATTTATAATAATATAAAAATGTTTTATATTAAATTTATAATAATTGTACAGATTTAAATTTTCGTCATAAAAAACTTAAATGTGAAAATTAAACGTATAAAGAAAATAATTATAATGTTTTTACATACCGGAGTTAATCCTGGATTATCTCCAAAAGTATCGTCGTCATCGTCAGTGTTACTATTTTCTGAACTCCATCCCACTTCATCTTCTGTTGATTGTGTAACATCTGAAATATGTGAAATTGTGCTGCCACTATCAATCGACAACGTACTTCGTAATGATCCAGATGTACCTGATTGTGTATCCCAAGAAATTGTTTGTCGTAAGCATCTGTAAAAAAATAAAAAATTAAAGCACATTCTTATAGAAAGTAAAATTTATTTGTAAATTAATTGTAAATTTTAATATATTAAAATAAAGTAAATATAAATGATACATTATAATAATTTTATACGAACAAAAACAATTTAATATGAATAAAATAAATATAATATAATTTTATTCCATACTTATGATTAGTTTTGGAAAGAGCATTGTGTTGTTTTCCTTTAAGTTCAGCTAATTGTGACATTAAAACTCCTTTGATCTGTCGTACCCAATTTTGCTTTACATCAATGCTCGATGCTTGAATTGTATGCACTTCAGAACGACCTTGTAGCCATATTTCAAATCTTCTCGCATCACCTTTTACAGATTCGGTTAATCCTATTTGGGACATCTAAAGCAAAATAGGATTTTGAAAATATATTAAAATTATTCATCATCATTTTTTTGTGACATAGTTTTGCAAAAGTAAACACTTAGACTATATTTATTTAAAAAAAATCTAGCGTAACTTGCCTTCAAATATCTTTTAAAGATATAGTTTGCTTTGTTGTGCGCTTGTGGCTTACTATGTTTACAAAATATCATTGCCTTTTCATACAAGAAAATGTGTCTTTGAGATGGTTTTAACCTGAGTAAACGTTCTCGCTTCCTACTACTCCAAACTGCAAATGATCCTTGGAGCAAAAGTTCTCCCTGAGCGTTTAAATCACCCTAAATAATTCAAATTATAAAAACATCAGTATTTTACTATTTTATAAATAACTCATTTAAATGAATATTATTTAAAATTTAATTTTTTATATATTCATATTCATATTCATAGATAATATTTATAGATTATAAAAGAATTACTTATAGTAAACTTAAAATATATATAATATCATATGCAATTAAATATTATAAATAAATTACCCCAAAACCAGTAATAGCCGTCTGATGCATACTATCGTTTACACATTTAAGAACAACGAGCATACAATCCAAGGCCTCTTGTAACTCTGTACAACAAGATTGCTCATCGCTATATTTCAATAAATCCTTCAGTAAGAGCTGATATTTAGTGATACGTTGAACAGGTTTCAAAAGATAAGCCGCTAGAGGCAGTTTGTGACCAAGTTTTTGTTGGCACATTGCTAAAAAGTGTGGTTCATTTTGAATTTGTTCCCTTAACTTCTCTGATCGGGGAATGTTTTGACAGTAATAACTGTATAGGCGATAAAAAAATTCTCTCTATAAGAAAGGTAAACATTTATTTAATAATTGAATATTATTTTATTCGTAAAATATAATATATATATTTCAAAAATAATTGATATAACAGAAGAATTTTAAGAAGAATGACAAGTTTAAAGCAGCTGTAATAAACGAACATTAAAATATTTTGTAAAATATGTATTATTTAAACATACTCTTTGCACAAAACATAGCGCTACTAATTCTGTATTAGATACACAATTTTCAAGATCCCGTAAAAATGTTTCTCCATGGAAACTATAAATATCTTCGAGATTTCCAAACAGCACATCAGTTTTTCCAACAAGAGCAGAAGGTACCAAATGAGCGACTGTTTCATTGTTGAATTCCATTTTATATCCCTTGATTATGGAACCAAGTTCAGAAACATAAACACGCTCAGTTTCAACTAGTTCTGCTAAAACGTGGCCTCGCTTCATTCTAAGGGCCTCAATGTCACGAGGTTCGCTTTCTGGCGATGAAGTTTCACCTTCAATACGGCTCATTTCCATCTATTAAATTAAATAAATTAAATATCATTACAATAATTCTTATATTTTTGTATATAATTAATCTAAGTTAAAAAATATAATATTTGTTGTATTTTTGTTATTACTCAATTTTAATATATTCTCTTTATATTTTAGAACAAATATATGTACATGGAATTTCTAACATTGATTTTCGACAAATGTCCAAAATGTATTTAATCAAAGCATTTAAAAATAGCTTTTAAAACGAGATTGATAATATTTATATTGATAATACAAATATAAATCTAATTTTCCATGTAAAAAAATAATTTTATTTACTTAAATACATACAATTAAAATAATAAATTTACAAAAAAATACAATTTATTTAAATACAAATATAATTTATTATTTGAAACTTCATGCTCATACACATGTATAAACATTTATTATAAAATAAATCTTACTCTTGGCATAGTATTAGCTTTCTTCAGAATTCGTCCACCTTTAACAATTTGAGGAATGGTCGTTTGGATAGGTTTAGCTGGCTCAGGTGTCACAGTTTGAATAGGTCTTGCAGGTTTAAGCAGTTGCTGTTTCAAAGCAGCAATTCTTTTATCACACATTAAAGACACATCTTCTATCCTTTGTAAGACCTATCAGGAATAAAAAATAAAAAAAAATAATGACTTTAATAAAAGACTTTACAAATTATAAAATAAATAAAACGAATCCCTCAACTCTGATACCTGTGAAACGAGCGCTTTGGTTTCTGGCATAACAGAATCCTCAAATATACTTCTAGGATGATGGAAATCTTCTGCGGCTTCAATCAAAATTTGAAGTTCGTGTAACGCTTGATCAGGTGGTGTTGCACTATTTTGCGAAGCTAATAATTCTATTCCTTGCATACACCATCTGTTTGCCTATTAGAAACAAACATATTCATAAATAAAAATATATGATATTTGATTTAATCTAATTTTTGTAAATAACGATTGTGTTATAAAAATAACAAAAATACCTTTTCTATATGTTCAGTAAGTTCTCTGCATTTGTTTAACGTATGCAATCGTTTTTCTAATCTTTGACCAAGTATCATACAAACTCGTTGCAATTCGGCACATTTTGGCTCCACGACATCTGCAGGACATTGATGTCTTCCAGACAACAGTTGTTGACCTGCTGATATTACTTCTTCAGCCCGATCAATATCTCCCTATAAATTTAGAATTACAATGAAACGACATTGATCTCATAATTCAACCACCTTTATTAAATATCAATGTTTTCATTACAATAATTGCTACTAGAATGAAATCGAGTATGCCTTCAGTAGTGCGCTGATAAAATTGCTTTATGCAATTTATTTTAATTACTAAACGTTTAAGCGATTATATTTAATAGGCTCATTTATAGATAAACATACGTTCAGTTTAATTAAAAGTGTAACTAATTATTTACAAACTAATTAATTTTTGCTTCTTAAACGTTATATACATTTTCTCAAATGTTTGTTAAAAATTGCCATAAAAAATTGTATTGATTGCAATTTTGTCCGTGCACGCGATCTGATGTTTCATGTATTTAATGTTTTGGTTAGTTACTATCTCAGTTCGTATTTGTCGTTTGTCAAAGAAAGTGTTTGTTTTAAAGCTATACAACTATACTTCGTGCAATTCATAACGCATTGAATAACTGTAATACAAAACAGTGTCATGCTGGTGACGAAGTGGTACAGAATTTATGCTCTCATATTTGTCTGTCCGTAAAAGTAAATTTTTTGTTTTCTTTTTTTTTTCTTTTTCATTATTTAATCTTTACTCATGCAACAATGGACAGCGTGGCGACAATAAATTAAAAATACATTTTATAAATTTGAATTACCATTACTTTAAAAAGTAATGGTTTTATTACATTAAAATGAGTTAAAAATAATATTTAAAAATATTTAAAAACAATAAATATGATGAAAACGGTTTGTAATGTGAGTTTGTAATTCTATCATGTAAATGATGAAATTACAAGATGTTTAGATTACAGAAAATCGTATTTGAATTAAATATAAAAATGAAGTTTATCGCCACTCTGAGAATAAAATAATTGTCCGCATCTCAATTTTGTTATGTGTAATTCAACTAAAAATTGTGAAAATTGTAAAGTATATGTTGCACCAAAGAATCAACATTTAATAGTCAAACTATAGAACAGATCTGCGATAAATTTGATAGTTATAATCAGTAAGGCTATCATAGAAAAATATTAATTCGGTTTGATGTGCTGCTTACCAAGACCCAAATCCACATGGTATGCAACAAATAGGACTATCGACAAAATGAGGAAAGCGGTGCATAGTGATGACTGTGCATGATTTGTGCATTATGTATTGATTGATATTTACGCTTATCCAAACCATGTTTTTTATTAAGACTAATCTTTATATACATACTTAATAATAATACCATTACACAAATATCACTTTAAAACAATGACATATTTGTAATTTCAATGGCTATTCTTTTAAGATTAACTTATGTATTAAATATTTTTGATGCTACATTTATAATATTCATTAATTCAAATTCAATTACTAAAACAATGGTTTGGATAAATGTTTTCGCAGTGCTTTTAAAAATTCCCAGTGCTGATTAATAGCAAAAATTTTTGGCTCAAAATATAACTATCAACAACTATGCTCATAATAAGAAACCCTAATTATTTAAAAACTGACAGTTATATTTTTATACTAGTGAAGAATTTATAAATGAACTAATTCAATGTTAAAATAATTTTATTCTTTAGAAATTTGATTTTAATTTTCAATTTGTAAATATCATTAATTTTATTTTTTCCTATCGTTTAGTGTTGGCAAATTGACCAGTGTCTTGGTGTAGTGTAATTTACAAATCATTCAACGTACCCTGCATATTCTTTGAAAAGTCGAGGTATCGATGATCAGTTGTTCAATCCTTATACGAGTTTCGCCGACTTCGTTCATATCCTCAACTGATTTTAAATGTTGGTCTAAAATTCCTTGAAGCTCACGAAAGTCTTGCTCAAATTGTCTAAGTGCCAGACAATGTCTTAAACGCGAACTATGGTGTGACCAGAAAAGATCGAAGGTGCGTTCAGTCTCTTCAAGTTGCACCAGTAATCTGTAACAAGGAAAAATTGATTGCATCGTTATATTTATCGTTCATTTACAGAATGATATGATTAAATAAATGATCTTATAAAATAGTTACACCTTAACTCTTCATAATATTTATATTTATTTTTATTTATTCTGGATTTATTTTTGGAATATATTAAAATATTAAAATTTGTAAATGAAATTCAATTTATACAGATACGTATATAAATATATAAAAGTCACAATAAAGACATACAATATAATACAATTGCATACATTTTGTATATAATACAAAAATTAAATTTAACAAAGTGAATCAAACATTTAAGTGATTATTTTTTACTATATTAATGTCAAATTTAATATTTTTATTGATCAATTAAAAGTGACTTGTACAAAAAGAAATACTAATTGACAATGAATTATAAAATACATTATACAAATAACATAAATCCAGAAATAAATCTCAAGCGTCCAGAAATGTTGAAGAAGCTAAAACCTTTCAATCGAGGCTACATTTCCCAACCGATCCGCCGTTCCTTTGCCCGCTACTTGTCTAATGCTGTCAAGCAGCGCTTCCCCGTGTCGCGCGGCGCTCATGATTTCCTCCTTAAGATCGTTGTACTCCGACTGCTGTTGGCTCAATAAACTCGTAGTAGCGATCGTACTATTCGGGAATTCAATCTCTGCGAGACGCCGGGTGAACGAATCAAGTGCCAGCGACACGTCTTGTGTCATCGACGAGAACTTCTCCAGACTCTGTAATGGGAAAATGCATTATGAAACAATAAAACGGTAACGAACAACAACACGAACCGTAGAAATTGTGTTAGAAATCGTGATTTATGCGACGCGTGTGACAATTTAAGATATTAATGTAAAATTTCAATTGATTAGCATTTAGAAAGGCGCACTCCTTCCACACCTTTTGACACATTTTTAACTGGCATTACATAACGCCAATAATACAAGACAATTAAAATAATTATTTGTATATATATATATATATATATATATATTGTAAAGGAAGTTTGTCACAATGAAACTGGCTTTTGCGTGGAAAATAAATCAGTTTTATGTGTCACGTGCAAATTACATAATTAATCGTGTACAAATGGAAAACGTATACACGGAGAAAAAAAAGTATTAAAAATTACTCATAAAAATAGCAAATGTGTGACAGTGATGTTCAATATTGAAATAATACATAAAATAACAGAAATTTTCATAAAAATACACGTAATTTTTACTAATTTTATATGTACTATTTCAAAATAGAACACTACTGTCACACATTTGATATTTTATGAGTAATTTTTAATACTTTTTTTCTCTGTACAGGTGCACGTAAAGTAGAGATATGTTGATTCAATCAAAATTTTGTTCATTTTACCAAATGTACCAAATATTTGGTAAATGTAACAAATATTTTGTAAATGTAACAAAATTTTGGATAAATCAACGTATCTCTTCTCTGCGTGTGAATATTCTATCGAGTCAAATCGATGATTTTTGTCTCTCTTCATTTTCATTGTCTTACAATTCGGCTTTGAATCCATGTGTGATGACAATAAGGGAGATCACCGCCAAGCTGTTCCGTCAACTGATCCTTATCGATGAAGTCGTGCAGCTCGATGATGCTGGTTAAAACAATGACCCTGAATTTGAATTCCTCGCGGAACAGTTTATTCGACACCTCGGAAATGGCTTTTTGCAAAAATCCCACTGGACGAAGAACGTAAGCGACGTGCACCAAACCAGGAAAGAATGCCTGAAACATCCGCAATCATG
This sequence comes from Psilanteris sp. ZL-2020, assembly GCA_022817085.1. Taxonomy (NCBI): domain Eukaryota; kingdom Metazoa; phylum Arthropoda; class Insecta; order Hymenoptera; family Scelionidae; genus Psilanteris; species Psilanteris sp. ZL-2020. The sequence goes on along the minus strand of JABFQC010003771.1, from coordinate 6,400 downwards.
GGCATTAGCATGGAAAGCCGGCTCTCATTGAAATTCATTGTTTCGCGACAAACAAAAATGTAAATGATCCGGCTTTATTATTTATTTGCCGAGTTGGATTTGCTTACGGAGATTTTAAGCAGCACGGTTTTAACAGAATTCCATTTATCGGTTCTTCGGTCGATGATCAAATGAAATCCCAGGTCTGCTTCTTGTAGGCTGGAATCAGAGAAACAGTGATTTTTTTTATGGGTCGTTTGGCCTTTAATTTTGCATGAACGAATCATAATTTTAAATTCAACTACAAGAACCGGTCTATGAATGGGATAATAGATTACCCGCAATATCAATGATGGTTTAAACGCGATTTTTGTTAAATAATCCTTAATACGTAAGATTTTGTGTAAGCTAATGAGTTTAATTTTTCGATTCAATTGTAAGGTAACTACTGAAAACATTAACTTTCATTATAATTGCAGTGAAATTTGTTTACACGTTAAATGATCGGATGTATGTGAACTATGATAAAAGAATGGTAGAGAAATTAATTCTGTCAAAGTGTCAGAAGTTTTTTTTTTTTTTTTTAGAAATTAAAATTAGATTACAATTTATTCGAGCAATTTAAAAGGAATATGGACAATTTATGTTTCGTTTTCCTTTTTATTTTCATTTAATTCAATTTAAATTACACTACAGCATGAAGAAAATAACTTTACAAATTTTACTAAACTAAATAGTAACAGTAGGAAAAGTGAGCAAAAATATAAATAAACATTAGACGATATCATTATTTTTATCATTTATTTGGTAATATTTTTAGAAGTTTCTAACCATAATTTATCATATTGGTTACATTTTTGTCCATTTTTCCTACTATTATTATCTAGTTTGGTACAATTTGTAAGATTATTTGTTTCAGTGCATAATTATTTTATTATTATATGTATTATATAAGAATCGCATATATAAGCGGTAAGCAATAAAAGATAAGGATGCAACAAGCAAATAAAAAATTTGTGTTATTATGATTTAATTGATATACTGATTTAATTAAAAGTTACATTAAATTTGCATGCATTTAATTTTTATGTGTTTCACGAGTGTTTTCTTTAATTTGAAATTGTATATAGATGTCACCAGTATTAAGTATTTTGTTACCATCGACCATTTATATGCATTACATTAAATATGCACACACACATAGAAACTTTTCCGAGTGCAAAATTACACCGCATCCATAATTGCATAATACTGATTGACGTGTAGATTTCAGAAAAACATTTATATTGGACTTACGTTGGCACAGAAGTAAGGTACAGCATAAGACGTTGATAATCCAAGTCGGTTAAATTATGGAAATTGCCATAATCAGGAAATGTAATTATAGGACAACCTTCTCTAGTTTTCCCTCCTAACAATAAAAGGAAAAAAAAAGGATACTCTTAGTCTTAATTTGTAATTAATAATTTGTACATATTTGTTGAATAAAAACACAATAAACCATGTTATTGTTTCTACTCTCTCAATAACAATTAGTTAATTAATTATTGAAATTACTTGCAAACTATAATTTATTTAAAAACAAATTATTATTATTAAATTATTACATTAAACAATCGTTGAACAGCCATAGGTATAGGTTTTGTTATAAGAATAAAACCTCTCTTATAACTCGAGTTAAATTATATTTATAATTGAAGTTTCATTTAAAGTGAACGTGACAGGCGCACTACCTTTACAAGGGATTAATTGTTTTGTCATATAAATAACAGTCATTTTAAATGAATAATTGCAGCTTGTGTAATAACAGCATCAGCAAATTTGTTATAATAATAAATTGATTGTAAAATGAAATGCAAGTTAAAATTTTGTGTCAGAAAAGAAAAGCATTTGGAATGCACCGTTGCAGTGAAAACTAAAATTCATTGATAATAAATTAATGAAATCAATTGATTAAGTTGTAATTAAAAGCTGTAATTATACACATAATGTGAATTCAAATTTATAATAATAATAGTAATGTTAAACGCACAAACATCGTTTCTTTTTCAGCTCAAAATTTCTAATATATAATTGACTTTTCATTTTATATAATTTAACACAGATGTATACACGTGAATAGAAATATCTGATTGATAACGTGACAGATTTTTTACTTTCGGCTATAAAATACTCGGTTCGGTGTAATCATGCCGTCGTGGCTTGTGTAACGCATGCAATTTAATAGGAAGGAACCGGTTTTATTAACGGATTTTTTTAGATCGTATTATGGAAAAGTAGGCTCCAAATTTTAATATCAAATTAACGGTTTTACATTTATCTTTGACAGGAGATATTTTATTAGACATTTCTCAAATTTCATACACGCGTAAAACATACTAGATAAAGATATTTAAAATACTGAAAGTTAAATACAAATTGAGTTTTGATTCATTTTTTTGTTGTAATTCTTTGTGATTTTGAGCATCATTGTATTATCATCATCATCATTATTATTATTATTATTATTATTATTATTACTATTACTTTAATAAGTTGATCAGTGTAATAGGATAAATTAATATAATTTACCTGTTACGATAGCATATTGTGGTTGAAGGAGATCTGCAACATCCCGAACTGCAAGATCCCCATTATCTATCTCACCTGTCATGCTTTCAACATCTTCTGCAAACCAAACAGATAAGAATGTATTAATTACCACGATTTTCTATGCTAAATGTCAGTGTGATATTTAATAGCACATAATAACTTTCTTTTTAATTTTTTAAGTATAAAATTGCAACAAAAAATTACTTTCCTATAATTTATATTTATGCGATTCGTATCGCATAAATATAGATAGATTAAACCATTTCAAAATGTATAATGTAATTAAACCAATTTTGGATTTGAAATTTTAAATGCATTATCTATGAATAATTATTGAAAATACATCAAATAATGCATGTTTGACATTATGTACTAAATATTTTAAATATTATATATTTTGTAATATAATTAGTATTCTGGAAACGAGATATATAATATTTATAATACGTTTCACAATATTTGCACTATTATAATCAATGAATTACGTTCGTTGCATTTCATGAATCAAGTACAATAACTTTTTATGTCTACAATTGACATAAAAATTTGATCCTTATCCTTCAATCTTGACAACCAAAGCGGTAAAACAGGCGTGTGAATTTTCCCATTATAAATGAGCTTCGCATCCAATCTGATTCAAACGCAATGTTTCTGAATAAAACATAATTAAATTGCACCTCATAATCACGTTACGCATGCTAATTACCCAAACTTGATTAAACAATATGACACTTTGTGTTTACTTTGTGATATGGCAAGTGCAAATTTATTCATACGACATTTTACTCTAATTTTGAATTTCAGACCTGCAGTGATTTTATGCGATTAATTTTTCACAATGTTTTAATGTAAATCAATTATGTTTTTAAAAAGAAGGCTTAACGATTACCGTAAAATAATATTATCTAAAAATTGAATTGTCCAAAAAGCAAACACAATTAACCGACAATTATATCATACTTTAAATACTAAACGCTTACAACGGATCTATTTCACTTTTCATAACACTTGTAAAATTCAAAATTCAAAACAACAACTCCAAAAGGATTTTAATTAATATTCAATAAAAAAAAAACGAAATTAAAAATGAAAATTATAAATAGAAATTGAAATCGAGTTCAAATTAACTGCAAAGGAGCAATTCGTTGCAAAATCAAATTACACCCAAACGCTGTCAATTAATTACAATTTTTCACTGCACCAAACGTCGACGAGGGTCACATTTCCGGATTCTATGAAAATTCACGGGTCACTGCACAAATACGTCGATTTTAATCGACAGTTGTTTAAAACGGCGAACAATTTAATGAATTCATGCTGCAGCGAGAGCGAAGACCGAGCTTGCAAAAAGTGACGCACTTTCGGGCAATATCTTTTGAGATCAACAATATCGACGAGCTTCTCTTATGCAATGCCCGCGGCGCGCAACACGCATGGCTGGTTTGAATCTCAGTCAGCGAGAGACTGCGAGGGTCTCTTCGTGAGGTTGCATTCCGGTGACCTTGCTGATATTCCAGCCATGTGAAACAGTTCCCTGCTTTACCCGTGATATCCCTAATATAGAGAATAACTGTAAAAGTAAGAGGCTCCCAACGAGATTCGATCGTTGGATGAATGAACTCGAACAAGAAGTCAATAGATGCGATCCGGAGGTCTGGTCTTGTCGAAAAAAGTGTACCTGCGATTTCTTATGCGACTCAAACGTCAAGTTTTCGCAGTCAACGTCGATTGCTCTTTATCCAATTTTAGAATCTGTATTCCATACAAGACGCGCCGTTTTAATTGATCATTTGAAAAGGTAATTTATTGAACTGCCATCCTCTATAGCGCACCGGGCTTTCACATTTTTAATCAAATTAAGCGCATCATTTTGGCCAAACTTTATTTTATTAGCAGCAGATTGATAGAGGACCGAGTTTAATTAAGACATCCCGGATGCAAGGAGGTCGACTGAGAAGCACTGATGTCAATTTACCAGTTCATATTCAGAGTCGAGAGTGCACACTCTCACGAGATATGTTGTAACCCCAACGTGTACTATGCTTTTTACACAACTGGAATTCCTTCGCTTACATTTTCCTAAGTTTGCGGATACTTTGTAAAGCAAATCATTTTGTTCAGAAAATGTATTTTCATTTGTTGAAAGTAGAGGTGGTGGATGAACTTTTGGTCGAGGAATTCTATGGAATAATTATTATTTATGCAAAGAAATTGTTATACATAGTTTATTTGATTGATTTTTGTTACAAACGAGTTTTTTTTTTTATTGATGGTACATTTGTATAAATGTATATGTATAAAGCATACGATATGATATACAAAACGGATGATACTTTGAATAAATACTTGTTTTGCATTTTAAGGAATAATTTTAATATAGTAAAATATATTTTTATCGATGGTACTAAGCGTTAAATAAATTGTAAATTAAAACTTGTTAGTTTCTACTTAAATTAACTAAAACTATAAACTCTAATGAAATGATACAGTAAATGGAATATAATAACTTAAAAATTACATAAAAATAAAAATGTATACTATAAAACACTGAAATGTGTAAAAATAAAAACATAAAATATCATTTCAAATATGAAATTATATTTTTAAGAACAACATATTATTTATATAAATAATAAAATACCTTTTATTAATATTTTAAAACTAAAAATTGTATACATTTTATTTAAAAAAATATTAATAGGTTTTCAAAATTAAATTGTTAGATGGATTTAAAAGGTATCTATTTATTATTACATGAATTTTTTACATTTTTGATGATTCATTTCATTTCAAATTATTTCTAATTATACAATGTTTTAATTAAGCAATTATTTTCATTTTTTAAATAAAATTATATGATATATACAAAGAATGATTTAATTCATGTATTATTACATATTTAAGGGACTAAGTTCGCATGTATTTGAAATTACTAATATTCAACAACTAAAAAAATATTTCATGAAGTTATTTAAATTGTACAAAATGTATAACTGAAGTTTCGAATTTATATATATATATATATATATATATCACATTTTCTTGATTGTATTTCTATATTCTGCAGAATTTTATGTGTTATTAATGCTGGCAATAGTTAATGCTATTCCATTATCATCCATCAAAACACTATTTGGCGCAATATGATAATTACTATGTAATTTATCAATAGGTGTTACAAAATACGTAGTACTTTTCATTGAGTCATTTGTAAGCAAAACAGGAAGCAGTTCAGTTCCATTATCGAGTGCAAACTGAGTCCTTTCTTGATTTTTTCTTGAATCACTTGCTTCTTCTTTGGCGGTATTTAATATTTGATTATTTCTTATGAATTCCAACTTGGCAAATTTAACTTGTGGAAATTGTACTTTCATAAATCTGCGAAATGTTGAATAGCCCATAATTTTGGTATCCGGTGACATTTGTTGACAATATTCTGAATACCAATCGTGTACAGTTTTTCTTGTAATATCCGGGGGTAAATGAAGTGGCGCATTTTTTGCAGCTTTTGTTTTTTGTTTTAATTCCTGTTTCTTTACAAAATCTTTCAGAAACTCTGTTGCTATCTGATAAATGTCTAAAGAAAAAGTATTGTGAGGAATTTTCCCATGATTTCCATGCACTCGTGGCGTTACCCCATGGGTCATTAAGTGTTTTCTAATTCTTTTAATTTGGTAATGAGTGCAATTTTCAAGATAAAGAAATGCATCTAAACAAACTCGGCGACCCTGATAAGCGTATTGAGCGCGCAATCTTCGACGTTCTCGATGCTTGGCAGTTTCATATGGATTTGTTAGACATGCCATAGTTACACCCATCAAGTACATGT
>JABFQC010003770.1:0-13581 GCA_022817085.1 Psilanteris sp. ZL-2020 | reverse complement strand
CTATAGATATGTATAATGTTTCTAATGTAACGTTGTATACTTTTTATAATATTATTAAATCATATTAATATTATTTCCATCTAAAATTTAATATATATTAATATAATTAAATTTTGTTTTATAAAATATAACAACGAAGAAATAATTTTTATTCAATAATAGTGCTATGTAACACTTTTCACAATAACGTGTCCTCAGTATTAAAAATAAAAGCGATTCAGCCTTAAATTAATACTGAAATATCGTTATCGGTAATAATGAACGGATATTGTCTTCTAATATTGTATCATATACTTGCCAACGATAAAATAGATTTAAGGTGGTCTTTTAAGTGATTTTGATAGATATTGCAGGTTTTGTTATATTTTCGTTAATTTATTTAATATGTTTATTTTTCGGGCATACCTACATTTTCTCATTTTTTTAGAATTAATTTCATGTTAAAGAAATCAATTTAACATAATACTAAAAACGTAAATAGAAAACTGGTTTTCGAGAATATAAAAAATACAAGTTGACTAATTACGTCAAGAATTTCATTTGAAAATTTAGATTTGATATACAAAAATAATTTTCTACCATCAAAATGTAATACTGCAATAAAAGAAAACACTATTCCGTTACATTAAACTTGAAGAACACCCTTAAGGTGGTAGAGTTCTTAACTATAATAGGAACGTAGTTGTAATTTGGCGCTACATCTGTTATTTTATTCCAAGAGTAGGCAACGTTTATTATGACAATCAAACGATAGTTTTCATTCGAATTTGGCGTTCATGGTTTTGATAAATTTAGTTTATTGCCCGAAATTTGTTAAAATTTTAAAAGACTATCCTCTATACACTGTTATAAAAAGTTATGGTGATTGAAACGTATGGTAATTTTTTAGCGTTCTTTACAACTCAAACGGTTGAATTGTTGTGAACTAAATAACATGCGTTTGAAAATTGAACATTATTATTTATTAATGTAGATATCATGAAAACGTTTCCAAGTTAATTGTCGGTGATTTTTTTCTAAGCGTGTTCCGATGAAGTTTTTTTTTACATAATTTTATTTACAAATAGTTATATATTTTATATTTAAATAAAAATAATATAAAATATTAAAAAATATTTAATTTTAACTTATAGGAAACGCGCTAAAAAAATCACCGAAAATTAACTTAAAATCGTTTTCATGATATCAACAATAATAAATAATAATGTTCAGTTTTCGAACGCATGTTTTCTTAGCTCCCAATAATTCAACCGGTTGAGTTGTAGAGAACGGAAAAAATTACCAATATTTTATTGGAATAATATGTGCCACTAGATCAAGTGAACTTGATTCCCGGATTGAAACTATATTCAATAATAAATTAATACATTGTAGATTCTGAAGATATTTATATAAAATTGATTAATTTATGATTTGATCATTAGATTCAAACCACGTATATTTGTATCAGATATATTTATACATATATTTGTATCACTTAATACTTTAACAAAAATATAATTCATATATATCTGTCTCAAAATTTGTACTCATTAATGTACTTAAGTTAGCGTATTGATGCAAAACAATTTTTTAATAAATAAAAATAATAAAATTATTTTTGTTTTTACATACAAGATGCTTATTTATCTTTGGACAACTTACGCGAATTTTCTCTATCCATGCGTCTTTAGATTTTAGAACGATACTATAAGCTGTAACCTATACCCTGCTGTAATCATGCCGTACATATACTGATGATACGCTGGATGTTCAAAGCATATAAAAAGATACTAATAATGCGTGATAGAAGTAGTCTAAAGCACCCTGTAAAATTAATCGACAATTCAAATAAAAATTATATCAATTCGTATTCCATATGAAATTCTTCTTGCAAATGAAGATAAAAAGATATATAAATATATTGCTGTTAATGAGTTAAATATAAATGATACTCAAATTATCTTTTTAAGAATAAAGAATATTTGTCCAATAACACTAATTTTCCTTAAATAATATAGCTGATTTAAGTTATCTGTAAAAAAAATATACCGTGAATCCTTCTTGAAAAAGTACGTGTAACATCATAACGTCATAGATATTTACCTCGGTGGTAATTATTAAATTACTGTTTCAAGATAGACTCACAATATATTTAAGATCATTATTTATTATTATTCACCTGTGTGGAATTTATGACATAACAGTAAACTCCTACAATTAGTAAATAATAATTCGGATTATAGAATATTATATTACATAAAAAGTGATAAGGTAATTTACTTTTACTAATTATTATTAATCGATATAGCTGAAAAAATTTAGACAATATTATTAATTAAAACCATAAATAACGTATAGATGACATTTATTTTTTAATATATGTATATGTATAATATATTACTGTTTTTATTATTTTATTATAATATACTAAATAGCCCAACAGAAATTTCATAATCCATGAAAACCATTTTGGATCGGGCCACTGACCTACTATTTGAAACAAATATTTTTGCAAAACTAAATAATGTAAATAACATCTAAAGATCTTTGAAAATACTTTGTGTTTACGATCACCATTTATTACTCTCATAATATTATAAACTTAAATAAAAATTATGTAATAAAATGTACAGATAGTTATTATTATAATCTAACACTGTGACTTTATGTATATCTAAGGATATTATTTTATAAAATTATAAATTATTTGTGATCAATAAATAATTTAGGTATATTTATATTATATACAATGTTTAAACACGCAATATTTCACCTACATTTGTTGAAGTTATCAATAATTCATTTAAAACTTTTTCCACGATGCAAGGAAATAGAAAAAGTTGCCTTCTATATTAGGATATGCATCTATGCTATGATATTGCATTAATTTTTTAGTATTATTTGTATACGGAAATAATTTTTAACGTATACTAGTAGAAATATGGCTAATTCTGGTATATTTACACTTATGCAAGTAAAAATATGTCTGAAGCAGCTATATTTCTACTAGTATATTGGATTATTTTTCCGTATAGATATTTTTACATTTGTAATTATTTAAAAAATATAAATTGCGGAATGGATTAAATTTTGAAGCCAGTGTCACAATTATATTTAATATTATTTCAAAAATAAATTAAATGTTTTGCAATAAATATTTAAAAATAACTGCTTAAAAGGTGGATGTCATTTTAAAAGATCTGTTATAATATTAAACAAAATAAATTTTTTTTTATAACTAACAAAACTTACGTACGAAAATACCATCCATAAAATATTTAACATTCAATAAAATGGGAAATAATTTGGCAATTTGTCCTAGAAGGTGTCATTACATAAACTAATAATAATTTATCACTGTTAGAAAATATATTATAAATAAATATGAATTTAGCAGGTCAAAATCAAAAACTATAAAGTGAGTCTGAAACAATAAAGTCTGCTATCTGAAAGATAGTAAATTTGTGCTTGTAAAATTGGTGACTTTTATTACATAAAACAATAATATTTTACATATTTCTTGCGTGATATATCTTGAAAAAGGGCGGGGACTTCATGATTTTTGTACATTGGTTTTAATGATTCATTACTTGGTTTTAAGTTTTGAGTGAATATGTTTATGTTATGTATATATTCAATATGTAATGTAAGTTTTTGAACTAAATATGTTTTGAGTTTGAATTTGATCTGATTTTTTTATTTTTTCATAAGTCTTACATTTCCGAAATATAAAATTGGCTCTTTCACTGATAATCGTGAAGACTGCAAGAAGAAGATCCAACTCTAGCGGTGGGGGTAGCATTTTACATGCTTTAAAAAGTCTGCAGTTTTTAAAAAACGTCAGCAGACAATGTACATACTGCTTACAGCGACCTCAAGTGGTAAAAATCCCTATGCTTTAAATGTTGTTGTTTCTTTATTTGTGTTATGATTTTAATAGAGTAAATGTTATTCTACACTGAGAAAATGAAATTATACAATTTATATTGTAATATTTCGATGCTTCTCGTTGGTTAAACAAGTTGAGTGCCGTTATCTCATTGACTGACGTCGTTTAATTCAAATTGTAAGATTATTACGATGTGAAATTGTACGACTAACGATGAACATAGTTCCCCTTACGATTTTTCTCAGTGTATTAAAACCATGCATGTAAATACAATTTTAATTCAAATGCTCCAAAATATTCTTAGGTTAGTTTGTTTGTCATTAATTCATTCTAATTGTAACATCATATTTCCACATGAAAATGTGCGCAGTATATTATTGCGCATTATACTAACTGTTTACAGAGACATCTGCTGTACAGCCATATTTCTTACATACTATAGTTACACGACAATTGGATCTCCTTACAGTCTTCATGGTGATAACATATATTTTACAAACAGAATCATGATTATGTATTTTGTTTGTGCATTCAAATTGAAAGCGAACACTTATTGGGTATGTATTAATTAGTGCAGGTAGGAACAAGGTAAAAAGAAACTGACGTCGGGTAGATTCAGTTAATTCCGAATTTTGATGAATTATTTGACGTCAATCTAATGTCAATACTAAACGAGGTATTGACAGTTGAAAACAAACAATAAATATTATAATTAATATAAATAATAATTAAATAAAATAATAAAATAATAAAACTGTTGGTTAAAATTTAACATTGTAAATATTTAGGCATGTTATTAATTTTTCTGAACACACTTTTCTGAAGTTTCGATACTGTATCTAGTTTCTTATCGCTCTCGTTTGGGTAATGTATATTTAACTTCCTGAATTTTTAAAACATCATGCAATCACGATAATATCTACTACTGTCATTCGGTATGAATTTTTCAAAAAAGAATGGATGATAAATGGATGATGACGTATCGTGTCAATTTCGGAAAACTTGAAAACCTAACGCATTTTTGGTTGGGATCCAGGAAACTAGAATTGTTATTCAGAAGCGGTTTTTTAGTAAAACAAAATAAAATTATCCATATTTCGACTATTTTAGAGACAGACATGACTTATGACAGACATTCTGACAACATATAAGGACATTATTTTTTATAATAATTCTTAGTGTTTTAAAAACTGATATCTGCTTTAATGTATTTATGTTTTATATATATTGTAAAAATTAAGGTACGTTTTCAGACATTCAAACATTCTTAAACACATTACATATTATCTGATTTAAAACATTTTTTTCCATTTATATTACTGTTTGCTTTAATTTTTATTTCACATATACAACGGTTTAAAATCATTTAATTACTTATTACTAACATAATTTATTTTAATTATGAATTTTTATAGTTTAATAGTTTAAATTTAAACTATAATTTATTTATACAATTAAATTAAATTGAATTTTATTTTCTAGTAACAAAATAATAAAATAAATAATAACAATAACATACAATCATATGTATGTTATAATTATTTATATCTCAATAATATTTGTAATAACTATACGCGGCATTAACATTGCTTTCTCGATGAACTCCTGCTGGTTGAGAAATTCCCGCTGCGAGATAATCTTAGAGTAGCAGTGGGAGGGGATATAAGCAAATCGCGCCGACCAATCAACCTGACATCACTGATAATCTGGAATATCTTATTATTCTGTGTTGAATACTAGACTGGTGTCACTTGAGCTGGGGTCACGTGGATATATAAGCTAAGCTAAGCTAAGCTCTCAGGCGGCTTGATTGCTTGTGAGAAGAGGTGTGCCGCCTCGTGGCACTGTGCGAACTACTGTAAAGAGTTATGTACAACAACGATACTACAATATAACCTAACATTAACGATTATAGTTACTCATTCTAGATAGAATTTCATATTGTATAATATTATATATTATATTATATTATTAATTCATTTGGTAATATGGTAATTGGTTTAGTTAATATTCCATGGTATCATTTAAAAAAATTAATGAGTTTTTGACATTTAAACTGTTTAATTCTTATAGTAGATAGAATTTTAATTTAAAATACTACATTTTTGTTTGTATTGTTCATGTAGAACCATGCGGAAACATGATATTATATCTTTAATGGATATAAAGTAACATTATTGCATACTATAGTATAAATATATAGGTGACACGTTGCGTATTAGGAGAATAGTCAATAAACTGCGTAGCCGAACTGCATTATTTTACCGGCAAATTTCAATATTAATAATTTTAGATTTATTGAATAACGGAATGAAATAATGCCATAATATAAAAATAATTTATATTACATATAAATTTATTTAAATAATCTGCTTTAAATAATATGAAGTATAAAAATAATTGAAATATAAAATTTATATAATTAATAACATAAAATATATTACAATATAGATTAATAATATTATAAATAATAATATATTAAATATATTATATAGCAAACATATGTTTGATCGCATTTTAATCGCTTTACTTTCAATGATTTTAATTTAAGTTTAATAGTAAATATAGCCTATAATCAACATAAATTGAATTCAATATACTCATGTAGGTCACGTTTTCCATTTAGGCTATGCAATTCATTGCTTGACACTGCACAACTATCTAAGCACGTCCGCTATATACTTACACTATGTTATATTCCACGAGACAGACTTTTAAATTGGAAAAATAAAGTTTGTTGATTTAGGCTAACAGGACCGAGATATCCAATTTATTTCGGGCCGACAGATTACATGACGGTTGCGACACAGGACACACGTGCGATCACGGCGCAATGACGGACAAAAAACTGTTAAATAAAGCTTACGACCGTGGCAGTGGCGCAAATGCTTAGATGATCCCAAGGGCTGAAAATGAGATATATTAATGTATACAGAGATATATTACATAATGAGATATATTACAAAATACAATAAATATTTAGCAATATTTTATTCATAAAACAAAATATAGTTAATTCTTAATTATAAAATATTTTATTAGGTAATAAACATTCCCGTCTTGTCTCTTTAAAGAATTTCTTGTAATGCCCCTTCTAAGAATAATTGTGTATATTTATTCACAGTACAATTTTACAGTTAATAAAAAGGAAACCATTTCATAATTAATAATGTTATTGTCCGTAATTCTGAAGAAAGCTGCCATCTTCTAACCGTTTACTTGTGCCAAGGCTCGAAAAAAAACATAAAAGGCTTATCTGTAAACGTTTGGCCAATCACAAAGCATCGATTCTATGTGTTGCTATATATTATAGCGTGACAGTGATCACATGGCCGTAAAGCAGATCCCCTAGTGGTCTGAATATCTATTTTGCTTTGTCTAATTAACTATCCGTCTCGATCACTCTTACCCCCTCCAAAAATATAAACGATGAATCAAAACTGTTGAGATATCCGCAGGATATGATCGCTTCCAATCCCGCTGATGATGCCAAAACCATGGTGTAATTACATCATGGCCAAAACAACATTGCCCTCAACTGTATTAACATCAAATGACAACACTAATCTATTTAGGGGCTTATCTAACTTGATTAACTGTTTTGGTGATTTACAGCTTTCCATCAGCTCTGGAATATCGTCTACGATTGATATGATCTCTCATAGCTTATTATTAGCCATTACCTCTTTCTTCTCCCTCATATGTCACTGATGATCACGTTCCTCTCCCTTTTAAGGCATGCCGGTGCACAATCTCTGAACAACGTTGCTCATTGTGAGGAAATACGTATGTTGGCAAAAGCGGAAAATCCACATTTGATTGCCATGCGTGAGACATGGTTGTGTGATTCAATACCGAATAATAAAGCTGCCCTTGAAAATTATGACATATATTATGTTCAGATAGATTAACTCGTAGAGGAGGTCGTGTTTATTTTATATAAACATAAATCAGTACCTTCTTTTAGATTTCTTCAAACAAATGATCCTCAGTCTATTTCCACGACTAATTTCATTATTGCGAGTGGTCAAATAGCTTCGGTTTCAATTCTTGTCGCGGTAATTTATACTTCCTCCTTTACCGCATGATTTCATTGTATCATATGCTTTCCTTGCTCATTCATTTCAGCATATTATTATACTTGGCGACTTTAATTGTATTTTAATCAAACATTCACATGAATCATGTTTTATCAGATCCTTTTCTTCTTCGTACAACCTTTTTATAGTAAAGGAAAATTACTCCACGCATCATACTACTCACTCACATTCATTGTTCGATTTATGTATCGTTGACTCCCAAATAAACTCACTTAATTATACCCAACCGGGGTATTCGTTTCACTCAGAACATGAAATTCTTGAAGTTAAATATATAATCTCTTCTCCTAGACCTTTATCAAAGCTTATCACTTATCGTAAAACAGATGGTATAAACAATGAGAGATTATTAAAGATTGTTGATAGAATAAAGCTACTTTATCCATTAAACAATTAAGATATCCTAGACGCTTATATAGTTAACTTTAATGCTATCATTTTTCACTCCCTTTATAAGTGTGATCACCTTAAAACTATTAAAATGAAAAATCTTCCTGATTGATGGAGTTATGTATTAATTAAATGATTTATTATTAAATTTATTTATTAATTAAAATTATTCAAACGAGATCGAGTATAGAAACAAATTGAGTAATTATTACAGAAAATTTAAAACACCTTTTCTACACGAATTGTTACCTGTACAGATGAAGAAAGTAAATGATATAATAGTTATAATATAATAATATTCTATAATATAATATAATAATAATATTCGTAATAGTAAAATGACCTTTCTTCTTGATAAATTCACAAAACATCAGTCTGGTAATAAATTATGTAAACTCTGGCGAGACCTGCAATTACATGGAGTGGTGAATTCGTCATGTACACAACAGCCACTTGCTTTTATGACATTAATAATCATTTTATTCACACCATTGAAAACTTAACCACCTATTTTAGTCCGTCAACAACTAATGTTCTCCCACTTTTCGATTACCGACAAACCTTTAATTTACAAACTATTATAATTATTCAACTTGAAAAACTGATTGATCACCCTGCTACGAAATCAATTGGTATCGATGGTATTCCACTTTTCTATTACAGAAAATTCGTTCATATTTTGGGGACTGAAATGCTTTTTATAATTAATAAATCACATTTAACTTCTATCTTTCCCTCACTTTGGAAAAAACTATAGATCAGACTAACTTCCAAAATCCCTAAACCTACTTGACTTTATCACTATAGACCAATCTCAATCCTATGCTCCTTATCCAAAATCCTTGAAAAAATTGTTTATGAACGGCTATTACAGCATATTACCGATATTGGTTTTTTGGGTCGCTTTAAATCTGGTATCAAAAGCGGTTTTTTTACTCAAACTGCATTGCTATGTTTGTTAGATGATGTTCGTTTTACTATGGAAGACCGCTTGATTACGGTTTTGGTATTGTTCGACTACTCTAAGGCCTTTGATTTGGGTGATCACGATCTGTTGTTAGCAAAGCTTGCGTCCCTTGATTGTTCTAATGATGTCATTAAATGGTTTGAAAGTTACTTGACGAATAGATCGAAAGCCGTCATGGATATAGATGGCAATATGTCTGTGTTGAATGAAACCTCCTGTGGTGTACCTCAAGGTTCCATTCGTAGACCGTTATCTTCAAATCTATATTCATGGATCTGCTACCGATATGGTTTCCTTGATAGAAATAAATAAATGTGATCTTGGGCAGGTAGATAGATAGAGACATGCTCCCTGAAGTGTTATTTAAGGGTGTTACTATCCCATATGTCATCTCTGTAAAAAACTATGGTATTATGTTATATTCCTCATTAAATTAGGATCTGTAAATCTCTTCAATGTGTCGAAGAGTTTGGTTCACTCTGAGGCAACTCAGCAGGTCACAGCAGGTCATCACTGAATATCAAATTGCGTATCTGCCTGGTACAAATTCTCATTGTTCCCATCATCGACTACTGCTGTGTCTTGCTTACTAATATTACGTCTGGCTTGAATGCTGAACTGCAGAGAGCATTCAATTCCTCTATTCGTTTCATATTTCGACTTAATCATAGAGAACGAATTACCCCTTATCTGACAAAGTTAGGTTGGCTTCGTATTTATTATGGCCGTAAATATTTCTTATGGAGCCTTTGCTCCATATAAAGCTCCATAATAAAGGCTTTATGTTACAATTCAAAAGATATAATCGAGACAATTGATGTAGTTTTATGGCAGTTTATGGCCAAAGCTTTGCAACTACAGTATAGTGGTAGGGGTCGTTAAATTAAAGGTGTAGGAAAACAAATTTTTCTGCTACGGAATTATTTTCACTTTTAACAGGTAAGAATAATTACAAAAAACTATTAAAATTAAATTGTATATTAAACATATACTATATTATATAAATATATATTTGTGAAATTTCATATTTCATATTTGTTAAATAATTTTATTTATTCATCTAGCTGATAAAGTATATATATTTATTCTACTTTGTCTTAAAAAAAATGTTAAACGTAATAATAATTGGATAAAATTAAATCATTCATAGTAATATTTAAACTAAAATAGGCAGTAAATGCTGATTTTCTTTTTCAATAATTGATATCTTATTTTTTCAGATGTTGTTGTTAAAAAATTCATGGTAACAAAGGATGTTATATCCACTAATATAATTTGCTGGTTGTCGGGTATTCGAGACAGAAAAGGAGGTCGGCAAAACCGTGAAAAATACAAAAATTAAAAAGATATATATTTGTTTTATATTCTATATACAACTATGAAAATGTTATTTATAATTTAGTGTTTTAATTTTATGTTTGATTATGATTATCATATCTTTGGGTATTATAAAAATTATTTTTGTAATTGTATTTATATAATTGTATATATTTACATATATATTATACTATTGTGATTATCATTATTAAAATAAAAATAAATAACTGATTCAACAATATAAGAAAAAATATATATTTTTGTACTTTTATGTTATATAATTTTATTGATAATAAGTATGGTGTATAATAATGCAATTGGAATATTTAGTAACACTTGTTTCTGGAGTACTGTTAACTTGTCGACTGTTATCCGCAGTACTGGCAGAAAGTAAACCCGCGTTTCATCCCAGCATTGCGCAATACATGGCAGTCGA
This sequence comes from Psilanteris sp. ZL-2020, assembly GCA_022817085.1. Lineage (NCBI taxonomy): Eukaryota > Metazoa > Arthropoda > Insecta > Hymenoptera > Scelionidae > Psilanteris > Psilanteris sp. ZL-2020. Next base: position 2,500 of record JABFQC010003770.1, on the reverse strand, counting down.
TGATCGAAAATCGGGTCGCAGTACTAGCGGAATATTGCGGCATTCAAAAATTTCCACTTAGGAATAAATCTATGGATTTATTAGATATTTTAATTTAAAATTAGAACTGTAAATATTAAACAATATGTTCAAATGTACAAAAAATATAGTGTAATTTGTATCATATATAGTGAATTGAATGCAGTTACTTTTATAGTGCATGCTTTTGGAAATGTTTTGTTTACATACAGTAAAAAGGTATGTATTGGTATAATTATTCAAGTGATAAAATTTTACGATTATCTTTCGTAATTAAAACTGTGATGTCGTAATTAATTTTTATATAACAATTAATTTCTTGATGATAAATATTTGTTCTTACAGTAAGTATAAGCTTACTATTTAACATAACATAGTACAATATAAATATAGAATATAATTATACAATATGTAGTGAAAAGTGTGCATTTATATTCTAGTGTACGGAATGTTTAATCATTATTAAAAATTAGACTATTATATATAGTAATATGACATTGTAATAAATAGTTGTATTAATAATAATAATAACGAAATTATCTCAAATGTAATTCAAAATCTTTCTAAATATATAATTAAATTCATAAAATAATATATTTTTTATTTTTTTACAAAATCTTTAAAAACACATCTTTAAAAACGACGAGTTGCCAAAGTTTAAGAAATGAGAATAAGTTATTGCTATACAAGAAAAATAAACTTATTGCATAAATTAACGAAAATATAACGAAATCTGCAGTATCTGTGAAAATTGATTGAAGAACCACCTTAAGGCGGTTTTTCAATCGATTACAAAGTACGATGATGTCAGTAATATAGGGAATGGTATATACGATAGGTCAAAATTTTAAATAGTTACCGATTGATATTGAATTCCGAACCCAAAGGCAAAGGTTAGATATTGAAAGCTTGCATTTTTTAAATCTCCGTGTTAGTAAATAATTATGTATAATTATTACATTAACGTCTATATTTTAATATATAATTTATTATTTTACGAAATTAGTATCTGTCCATTGAAAATACGTTTGAAATATTGATATGAATGTTATATGAAATAGACTATTCAATGTAATTATTTCTTGGATATATTATTTATAATCATTTATTATAAATAGTTTATATTTCTCAATAATGTACACAAATGATTAAATTTGAAATAAAATAATTTTTTTCTGATTTTCGTTGACATTTTAATTCGTGCACATTCTTGCAATCGCAAACATCAATTTCCTAAAATTTCATGCCATTTGGTGCATTTTTGTGTGTGTGTCTGTAGGTAGTAGACTCGGTTCTCATATGGCACACAGAGAAAACATATTTAACATTTTACTTTATAATTTATCAAAAGTAGGATATACTTGAAAATATTATAAAAATTACTATATCATATATTAAAATTGTATACATAAGTTGAATATAATATTGTGAGCATTCAAAAATTTAATACATTATATAGTAATTTTGTATAGTATTTTCAAGTATATCCTACTTTTTATATATTATATAGTAAATAGTTGGATATGTTTTCTCCGTGCAGTCGTGTGTACAATAGAGAACCGCCTTAACTTAATGTAAATTAATAATTAAACTTGAGTTTTATATTTAATGAAAACGTGTATTTACATAGCACCATTAAAAATATATTTCATAAGTTTATTATTATTAATTAATCATAGATTTTATTATTTATTATTTTTATTTTACTATATGTAATTAACAATTCATATTTCCCATAACCATGTAACGGTACGTTACTAGCCTAATTAATAAATATTGATTCAATGACCGCGAATTAATCCGAAATAAAGTTGCAAACCGAATAATTTTCTAAATCCGAAATAAAGCGAAAATATTCTAAATACGTATTATGTGAAATAATTCTGAGTCCGAAAATAATGCCGAAATGTAAACATAACCGATTAAATCATATGTACGATTGAAAGTATAAATATACATAAAGTTAATGAAAGCAAAAGTCACAGTTAATGAGAACTGTAACTTTTACTAACATGTAAATAATATGACGTGAAATGTTTATTTGCGGCAACTCACATAATGGGTATAAATAATCGGCCGTTAATGATCCGAAGCAGATTCGAGACAGCAGTGTGCTGTCAAGGAGCTTCCGTCAGGTTACCGTGGAAGTAACGGAGAACGAATCCGTGTTTGAGACTAACCCGTGGGTTATACGGGCTCAAACTATCCCGCACCGCACACCACTGCCCGAATACCAGCAATGGGAACAAGTCGGAAGACGACTGCGACCGAATTGATGATCATCGAATTGATGGTTACCGATCATCAATTACTTGCAAAAAGTCGCCAAAACCGTTTACCCGGGTTACCGGTAAAACCATAGTGTAAGGATATAGGTGACGCGCTCAGATGGTTGCGCAGTAACAACCAATGAACTGCTTCCCCAAACTGGAAAATCACGTGACTCACGTGGGTATAGTAAACGTTGTAAATTCAAATATCA
>JABFQC010003769.1:0-13582 GCA_022817085.1 Psilanteris sp. ZL-2020 | reverse complement strand
ATTTTGTTGTATTGTTGTATGTTTTTTTTTCAAAAGAAAAACGGCATACGAGTGTGAGGGTGGTCTCGTGGGTGCGAGAATGGGTAAAAAGAACAACTTTTGTAGGCGCACGTTTTTTTTTCTATTAATTGCCCACCCAAGCCGCGAATTAAAAAACATTTTTCAAATATAATTTTATAAATTTATTTTATATAATTTATTAAAATTATATTTTTATAAAAAAAAATATATAAAAAAAAAAAAAAAAAAAAAAAAAAAACGAGTGAAATGTGTTTCAGATTAAACGAGGTTCTATTTTCGGGCGACTGTTTAATAATCGCATTTAAAATGCTCGTTTGCTCGACTTATCGCTGCTACTTAATATTAACAATATTATTACTCGAATAATAAATCAGGTAATATTAGCGTCATTACATATGCATTTGAACGAAATTACCGAACTGTCTTACGTGCCGATTGTATTAAAGCTAGTGTATATTGTATTTCGATTACCCGAAAAAGTACGCGCGGCGTTAATGTTATAATTGCGTTAACTGTTAAATGCATTAATCGAATTAAACGTTATGATGCGTTCGATTTCACATCGCTGGTTGTTCGAATTTGTCGGCACTATTTTTACCCCGGCCCGATAAAAGACGCTAATTTTGTATTAATCGTCGAGCATATAATTATATAGAAGCCCGTAGAGACCTCTCTCGCGGCCGGAATATTTATATGATTTGCATTTTGTATGATCTCGTGTATAATTCATTTGTTGTCATATAAATATAAATACTCGACATTTTATTATAAATAAATGCGCGTGCATGACTCACGCTCTTAAATAAACAAACAGCGAATAAAGTATATAGAATTTTAACAATAATAATAATAATAATCATATCGATAATAATAATAGTATATATATATTATAAGAAACAAAATTCGAATACGTATTACGATGTATTATCGTTGCATTAATTAATCATCGCGTTATTGCGATTACAATTAAATGATGTTTCATTTGTGCAAGTGTCGCGCATGTGTATATACGTAAAAATAAAAGCGAACGAATTGGCAGGCATTATTTTTAATGCGCGCGAATATGCAAAACGTAAATCATAGCACGTTGATTCATTAGGTAGGGCTAAATATGTCACGGCATAAAAACGTTTTCGTAATCGTGAATCAATTAAGCTCGATTCTTTTGTAACAACGAGCGAAGCGGTCGGTTGCAAGGCTTATGCACCGGCCGGCATTTGCGCGCGGTCGTCGCGTGTGCCCCGTCCACGTGAGTGTTCAAATGTACACGTGAGCTCTTAGACTCCATAATAACTATCAATTGCAGTCCTTGACGGAAAAACTCGCACGGAGTGTATGGCTGGAAAATACGCATTTTCAATAACATATCGATATTTACGCGCGTATCAAAAAGGTGTATATATATATATATATATTTATATGTACGTGCGCACACACGATACCTTTTAGTCGCTTTAAAATAAACAAACGATCACTGACAAGCCGAGCGACCGATCACGTGAGACGTATTATTTTTTGCGCGTCAACGACTACGGAGCTCTGATAATAATTTTAGCTTTTTTCATGCAAATTCTGCGCCGATGATTCAAATTATTCTTCAACGTTAGATTAGCATTTTTAACGTAACACGTGATGAGTTAACATTGACCCGGTGTTGCGTTAAACGCGGATAATCCGGCGCTTATATGATTTCGTTCGGCCGCGATGTTTTAGCGTTCGGTGATGTTTGGTAATCGCGGTTTGCGGTACTTCGTATATTCGAACGAGCAATTTTTGACATCGGGATCGTCATTTTCTAATGAATTTGCAAAAAGTAGCAATGCAAATTGAGTGTCGAGTTTTGTATAAACATTTCTCTTATTGAATTACTCTTTGATTTGCCAATCGCTGGTTTGCTATCAAGAGAAGTGAAATTAATTTATCACACCGAGTTCGTATAGCAGATGGAAGATAATGTATTTTGAATCTATTTTGTGTTGTTCTAATATATTAGATATATATAGATACCGTTTAAAAAATGATATCGACAATTAAATATATATTAAGGTTATACACACAGATGTAACGTTTTAGGCAAAAAAGTCGATACGTGTGTATAATTTGTTTGCAGAATTAAGCGTCAAAATTAATTTAGATTAGCTGATATAGATACGTTATGTAACACTTTGTATTCTGTTTATTGGGTAAAGTGTTATGTTAATAACGTAAAGTAATTTACTTTTTGCGAGTTACGTAATGGCTTTATTTGATTCTAATGGCTTGCTATTTACCATTGAAATTAAACAATTGCCATTTAAATAGCCGTTTAGACACATTTTAAAAGCTGATGCACGAACTGTATCGCTGAAAATAAAAAGAATAGGTTATTGCAATTATATTCGTGCGTTTATCCGCGCGTTATCGCAATAAACAATAAATATGATTACATTAATCAACTCAGTTTATTCCATCAATCGTATCAACAAGTTTAACATATTCATTTTTGTTTACAATGTACACGCTTATAGTTAAAAATATATATTATTCGTGTAACTAAGATAGCATATTTGGTATTAAAAAACAAGTTAATGAGTTCATCGTTACGTTATGTTTAAAACAAAAGAATCAACAAACCGATGCAAATCTGTTTGGTTTTCGGAAGGATATTATAAGTTTGCTTGTTACAAATAACGATATTCGCTATGTATAAATTAATTACATTCATACTGAAATGCCGACACATTTTTATGCAAATTCAATATTGTGGTTGTATACATTTGTATAGTAGTTATACACGCAGAAAAATGTTGCATTAAAAATTACTGAAAGTTCAATAAATATTATTCAAAACGCAGTAACTTACAGACAAAACAAAATTTCAGTTAGAAATTACCGAACTTTTCAGTAAACATTGATGAATGTTTGTAAATATATACTGAAAATTCATCAATGTTTACAGTAAATTATACTAAAAAAATAATAAATATTGTACATATTTCAATAAAAATTGCTAACATTTTAGTAAAAATTACTAAAGTATTATTTATTTATGTATGTATTATTTCAAAATACAACACTTCTGTCACACAATTGATATTTCATGAATAATTTACTTATACTTTTTTTTCTTTCCGTGTGCTAAGTTTATATTTGAGACAAATTTAGGGAATTAATTGTTTATTGCATATTTATAATGAAGAAGCAGTGACGAAATGAAAAACTGTAATTTTTATAATAATATACACATACGTTGATTAACATTGGTGTCGTGTTTTAAAAATATGTAAAATTGAATACTGCTGTTTAAATTGTTTAATTGCCGTATATTTAAAGTATATTTTTATTACGCGTTTTGCTGAGTAACACTTTGAAAAACAATATACGTATGCATTCTTACGTAACGCGAATACATTAGTTTTTATAATGTGTGTTCTAACTAGATTAAGTAATGATTCTGTGTATAGTTCAAACAATTGAAAGTTTTATTTTTTTATAGCATTAGAAAATGATTTATCTCTCGTTCTATATATCAAACTACAGCGTCAAACAGTGTGCTGTACATAAATTATATTAATAACAATTATTCTTTTCCGATCAATTTCAAATTTATATTTAATTTTCTTTAAGTTGAAACCACGGCGATAAATACATGACACGTACCCGAATTCAATTTTAGGTATTCAATGCATTTTCGTATTTCTTCATGTGTATGAATGTATACAAATCGATTCAATAATTATACAAATTTCACATTTTAATATGATGTTACGTTTGAATACATTTATTGACCAAAAACATTTTATAACATTTGAACCGACAATCGAGTGTTAATTTTTGCGAACTCTAACGACCTCAACTCGAGCCCAACATTACCGACGAGTCGAACGCAAAAACTTGCGCGCAATGTTTATCATTGCAATCGTTTGCGAACTCGATTTCGCGGACGGAAAAAAAGCGCGACCGCGAAATCCGAAACGTCGATACAATTTACGCGAAAGGGAAAATGGCAGGAATCGGATAATCCGTAAGCGCGTAACCCGATCGGTCGTTGAAATAAATACAGTAATGTTTGAGCGTGATTTTTTGCCCGCGTGTAAATACGTTCGTGAATTTTGTTCGTCTACTGCGGCGCGATGAATCTGAACCGATTCAACCTCGCGCGATGCAAATAAAAGCCGCGAAGGAAGAGCGAAGGCGAGGATGTCTATTTGGGAGCGCGCGCGTATGGAACCGTGCAAAGCGAGGAAACTGAAATACAGTCGAAAAAGGGGCAACAAGAGCGGCGTCTCGGCTTACGACGGCGCGGGGGAAACGGCAACCGCGTTATTGGTAGCAGCCGAAGTCGGACGCCGCGCGGTGCAGTCGGCGGCGGCGGCGTCGTCTAGGACAGGTCAGTGACAAAGCAAGGTCACACGTATATCCAGTGCCGTAAGGCTCATGGCCCCGCCTCGTCATCGTACGAAGAGATTGGCGCGGCGGAGGATGCTTTCGGTTTTCGAAATCGCCCGGGGAGCCGCGCGAGGACAGGTCAGTGACAAGCCAAGGTCAACTCGCTGCACGCTCCTTCCTTCGGCTCTCCGTTCCTTCGTTCCTTCGTCCGCGCGCGTCCATCCGTCCGGTCTGACGTCCTCGAATCACTCGCATGCGTGCGAAAAAATTGCGGCCTTACACTGCAGAAAAGAGACACAAAAACAACCACTTATAAATGCAAGGTCGCGCGGTGTTACGGCCGACGTGCGCGTGCATTTTTCGGTCAATTATTCCGATGCTATCCAGTAAGGCTAAGGACGACAAATTGTATTGCGCATGGGTGGCGAGATTCGACACCGATACGTTTTTCGCGCTATTTTTAGGCTCGCGCGCACCGATCTCGGTTTGCGCACTTTGCACGCGTCCGGGCCTAATTCGCCCGCGCGGTTGGTTCGAACGCGCCGATCGCGAAGGTTGCGGCCAATGGCGGTCGGGGCGCGGTGGCGTCGAAGACGGCGGTTATTATTGAATTGAGTCGGGGATTCGTGTTCAACGAAATTGGATCAAATCGGTTCGGTTTTATCAAATGCGATATTAATACCAGTCTTATAATACTAATGGATTGTTTGTACTTGAAATTCAAATCTATTCTGATTTGCGCGTTCGTGTACTGATAATTTGAATAATACCGTTTTATTATTCATGATTGTATACATTTAATTGCTTGTTATTATTTAATATAAATTGTCTATTATAAAGCATTCGTGTGGTCAGTTAAGTGCAAAGTTTGTCTATTTATAATCGAGATCTCTGAACTCAATCGTTAAAGTCGTTATTGACGTCTGATTATAATATTGAGGACTGATCTAATTGTGGATTCATAAATGTTATTAGTAACATTTTATTATAATTGTTATATATTTCAAGCAAGACGTATTCAATTAAAACCGGTAAATTGATAAAGAAACTAATCAATTCGTTCAATAATTCTCGCAAACCGTATAACGTTGGTGCAATTTTCAGGTTATAAATTGTAAATGTAATCGCTGAGGATTCGGTTTTTTTATATAACTAATTAACAAACGCGATAAGTTTTAAATTATAATTTTATGCTTCACTTCAATTCGGTTGCAATTTTAACCGCACGTCATTTTTATTTGGTTTTCGAGTGTAAATATAGTTATCGTGCATGTCATATATAATATGTATTTTTCAGGTTGAGTTTTTGTATAAGTTATATAAATGTTAGAAAAATTAAGTTTCGCGATTAACGTTTCTGTTAGCCTTTTCTGTAACTACTTTGCCATGTCAAGAAGTGGCAATTTAATACTTTTATATTAGTAAATATGTTTGTGGTTTATATGTTTATGAAAATTATTATAACCAAGAAATATTAATTTTGTTGTAGAAACTGAAGAGTAAAATACAATCTTTGCATCAAAACGCAGCCAACGATATATACCAGCGATATTATTTTTGTTTTCGATTGACGAAGCAGACGAATGGTAATATGATTATAAAACTCACAATGGTTGTCGATAAGGAGTGAAAACCAGCTATTAATCAGACTCGGATTAGAATTACATTAGACAACTCTTGTTACTTTATTTTAAAGGACCATGATCTTGTTCGACGCCAGTGACACATTCGCAGTGTCGTCGCGTTAGTATTTCATAAATAAAGTTTTGAATTTCTGTTACGTGCAAATAAAACAACTCCTAAACGTAAATCATCGATGTCACATCCTTAGTACAATCACAGATTTCTATTACTCATTATTAAACAGTCATATTTCATTTATTTACGATTTAAGCGAACATATGTAATAGCCGTTTACGTTTGCGTGTGTATCCAAATTGTCAATAATTATTTCAATTAAACAATTCTATTGTATAGTTAACGTTGAATAAACGATACAAAATAATTATAAACGTATACGCGGGTGTAATGGGTTGTTACTGAATAATAACGTATTTTGACGATGTCTCGCTACAATCTTTTTAGCCAGCAAATGGAATTGTTTAAAATAATGTATTATGTTTAATGCATTATTTACAAAATTAGGTTCCAAGACAAAAAAATTACTCCTCGAATACAACTTTTTTCCTTTCTTTTTTGTTTTAATTAATACTTGCGTAACCAACATTTAAATAATCATGTACGATTAATTGAACTCTATTCCAACTTTTTTAATTTTAATTTTGTACCTATTATCTAATTCAATTATCTCACTGTTTGATTATTTTAATCGCAATATTTATTTGCAAATCGATTTTTTACGCATATGTATCACTTTTTCTTTTATGACAATTTTAATTACCCTTATTTGAACATTCGACTTTAATATTACTGATATATATTTTTTTTGTATTATATACATTTTTAAACGTACTGTTATCTTGGTTACTTAACGATTTTTTTATCGGTGCTTATAACTGTAATATTAATGATCAATTTCACTACTGGATAGTCCTATATTTTCAATTCAATCAAATGCGAGTGAAATTATTGCAATAATTATTCGTGTAATGTTATAAACGTTTCAAAGTAAACAGCGGATTGGTTGAAATAATGATATCCATTTCGGAACTTAAATAGTCACCAGTAACAGTTCAGTAGTGTGTTTGTGTTAGGCGAACTTCGAGGAAGTTTGGATAAGATTACACGGCTCAATTTCTACGATAGTGATGGCTACTTTGATATGAAAAAAATATGACTTTGTTTTTCCATGAATACTTTATTGTAGAAAATTATTCAAGCGCTGTTATTTCAATAAGTTTATTTTAGTCTGATTTTTGAAAGAGGTGTGTCAATTTGACTCGCGTGAAATTGTTTGCATTATTATATATGTTGAACAAAAAAAAATTAAAATGCGATATATGTATCGCATTATAATTCTAAGGAGTTTATTTATCTTCGTGTTATCTTCCATATGTTGGTTCCTTTGAACTTTATAAATATTTCTTTTCTATATTTGTGTTATTATACATATATGTAGTACCATATATATGTAGTACCAAATAATGTTTAATATACATTGACAACAGGCGTTTTTCTTATTATTTATTAATATTGCAAAATTATTATAAACATGACTAATTTCTTATGGAAGATGCAAATTTAAAAACAAATTACAACAACATATTTCTATGTTTTGAGAAACGTTGCCAGTCTGGTAAAATCAATTAAACACGAGTACACTTTTCCACAAACTTTTTCTCAGTGCAACATTAGTTTATCACCGCAAACATTCGCCAAAGAAATTTGCTTTAAATCGCGTGACCATGATAAACACGTAGCGAACGAAACTTGAGTACACGTCGACTCGCGAACCACCCAATTAGACCGAAACTTTTCCATGCGGCGGATACGCAAGAATCGAACTCGTCTAAGCATTGTGTGTTTGAGTTATAAAAGTAGAAAGTCGTCGGTTTGGCAAAAATGTGCGCATTTTCCGTAATTTTGCACTCGCTCTGTAAACATAACTTTTACCGGTATTCACGCGATAAAATACCGCGTAATATATCGTGACTTTTTCTCGTTCATTGTATATATCAACGAAATCGTCGCGTCTGGTAAATTTTCTAAAAGCTCGCGCGTGCATGTTTCGCGCCAATCAAACGGCGATAAATCGATCTTGCAAAGCCGATAACAACTTACGAACAAATTTCGTGCAAAATCGAGGGTCAAAGGGAAAGATCATTTTTCCCGAAGAGAATAGAAAATTGTATAGAAAAGTAAAATTTTTCGCGACGGTTTGAAAAATTGTTTGGACCGATTAAATGCCGACATCGAATCGGCAATTTTTTGACCGCGCCGAGTTCATGTTTTATTCGCCGCTTTTTTTGCGCCGCGCAATAAAATCGTGTTATTTTTTCTATACTTTATTTCGGACGCGTCATAATCCCTTAACTGATGAGCACTTTTTATCAACGGCGAAAAATGTTTTCTTGTTGCTGAAATATTATGATTATCGCTGCCGTTATTGTTGGCGTCGTGTTTCTACTAGTGAGACAGACGCGTGATAACCTGTAATCTAAAGCAGGCCTAAAAAACGGAGGTGGCAGAACCACAAACCAGATTCGACTCGGCGACCTTGCCGAACAGTTTATTACGAACAAGCACAATAAATGGAAATAATTACTGGCTAATGTGGAAAGTTTAATTTCATTTAGTCAAATTAATTCCTCGCGAAAAATTCGTATCTTCAATTTTTTCTCAAAAATTTTCTTTCAACTTATTTCTCTCATCGCCAAAGCTATTTTCAGCGCAAGTTCGGCGTTTGTAACTCTGGATTTTTTCGGGAAAAATTGTTCAATGCGCGTAATTGCGTACGATGATACGACGAAATTACGATTTCAATGCTCTCGGCGACTAAATGTTATTCCATGGACGCGTTTGAAGCTAAAATGCAATTCGCAGCTTTAAATTTCCCACGGCCATCCCGATGTCCTCGAGATGCGGTTCTCGTATGTGCCGATTCGGCGAAACAACTATAGACACAAACTGCCACCATCTTCGGGCCGAAAGTCACTCGCAGAATCGCGCGTAATTAGCCGAGGATACTCCCGCGGAACGACGCGCGCTCGCGGTATTTTGCATTAGCGAATCGCGGAGAAAGTCGGCGCGCGTAACAGCGCCGGCGATTCGAAACACATTTGCGCGTCGATCCCCGGCGAAGAGTAAATGATTTAATTGAGACATTAGTCGTTTTTCTTGCTAGCCGGATGGCGGCGACGGCGCTGAAAATGTTTGCAGGAAACAAAATGAGCCGGTGCTAATTTCGTTCACGTACTGAATATTAACTAATTCGAGTGAAAAAGAAAGTAGATGTTGTAACAGAGTGTAAGTTCCTACCGATGCATAAATTCATCATTAAGCGAAGAAACGAATCTTCGAAACTTGGCATTATCTAACAACAATGTTTATGCTTCTGCACTTCTTATTAGACTTATGTAACAAGCTTTGTGGGATAATTGCAATCAAACGATATTATTGAGCCGCGTCGACGACGCGTCGCGCGTGCGAAAACGCGCGCGTCGGCTTTTCTATCGCTCGGATCCGAGCCGAACCGCACGGCCGTTTGTGCAACGTCGTCCGTGGTTTGACCGAGCAGAAGGTCTTCCAGTCCGACGCCGGACTCGTTTTTGCAAACAAAACCGAGCGCAAAAATCGGACGAAACGTGAATTGCGAACGCGATCTTTGTTCGATCCGCGCGCCGCTGCCCGTTTCGTCACAAAGTTCGTCAGCGTGGGTGAGTCAGCGCGCGGTATTATCGAGTTTTGTCGTGAATTTGAGTTCACGACCGGGACAATGTCGCTGACAAGAACGACGCCGACGACAGCCCGGCGTAAAAGGTTGAACGGACGTAAACCATATTGGACGCGGGCGCGCGCGCGACCGACAGAGACGGCCGCGGCCGGCGACGGAGACGGACGCGCGAAGGGAAGTCAAGAGTGAGAGTGCCGAGGTCATTGACAACTGAAGGATGGATAGACGTCATTTCTGCTATGACTTTCCAACGAATCACTCACTCATCGACCAATGTAACAGTCGCCACAAAGCGTGTGATACTTTCTTTACAATTTCTGCGAATTCTTATGCTAAATCGAGCCGCTTTACACGTTGCTTTTTTTTATTGCAGAACAAACAACGACGCATCGAACTTCCCGGAGAAAACGACCGGATAATTGTTTATCTGGTTCCGAAGCTATCCGATCGAATCAGGGTCGATTTTGCGATCGCGACGGAGGAAAAGTTTGAACAAATGAATTTCAGCAATCGTAAAATGTATTTAGTTGAAGAAAGTGATTTTTGACTTCTTTCAAGTCAATATAGTTTGCCTTTACACGGAGAAAAATTTCTATTATAAATTACCGCGCCCAAACAGTATTTTGATGCGATGTTTGTCAACAAAGAAGGATTACCGTTAAAGCACAGTAAAAGTATACGGAAATCGAAGTAATGTTTACGATATTTAGGAGTAATTTTTACGTGTTGACAAACATCGCATCAGAATACTGTTTTGACACAGTAATTTTTAATTGAAATTTTTCTCAGTGTAATGAAACTTTTTAAGAGTGAGGAAAGGTGTAATGCACACAGAGAAAAGGTTTGTTAATTCAACCAAAATTTTGTTTATTTAACCAAAATTTGGTTGAATCAACAAAATGTTCTCTGCGTGTGGTTGGGAGTCTCGGAGGAGACATTTTCGTATTTTAAAGGCACGAAGGGGGTGGTTCGGAAGGACGACCGAGTGGTGATAAAATGAGTTTAATTCAAATCTTTTGCTCGTTTGGACTAATTTGGAAGATTTGGTCGTGAACTGAGAATTAGAATGCAAATATTTAACGTTTGTTTGGCGCGCATTTTTGTCATCGTTTCAGGTGCCACTTTTGCGATTCTCATTCGTTTTCTACATTCGCGTTCAGCGAAATCAGACAATTTGCTGAAACGAGGACGCGATGTTTATTTAATTGCAATTGTTTCGTCGCTGAACTGGTTTTGACTATCCATTTTCAATCAGTTTCACTTGTCGCGCAATTTTCTCGTGCCTTTTTGCTCGTTTTTCGCTGCCATTCCGTCGAGCGGTTTACTTTTCCTATTAAACTTTCTCTCAAGATCGCATCGAAAGTTATAAAATAGCACAATCAATTTTTATAAACATTTCAAAAATGCCGAGACTGATGCGAACAAAGAGATACGTTTGATCGAACGCTGCCGGGGAAAATTAAACAAATAACCGTTCGAAGTGCGAGGTTTATTTATAGGGTTGATTATTATCAGACAAGTATCATCAAAGGAACGAAGGATTCGTTTTCTAAAACGAAGCGATTTCAAATTCAAATCTGATCTATCGTAACAAAAGTCTAAATTTAGCATCGAGAAGATTCCGAGCCCATTCGCGCCTCGCACGAATTACAACTTGAATAGACACTTTCGGCGCAAATATATAGAAAACACAGAAAAAGAATCAATCAGATTCGTCACAATGGCAGTTCGTTAAGATCCGCGAACGAATTGCGGGCGATTTGAGGTTAAAACGAATTTATAACGCGGCTAAAAATAGCTATTACGACATTGCAGGAATTTGAATGTTAAAAGAGTGTAATTTTATTATAAACGACGCCATAAAGATTGTGATTTAAAATCCGCGTGCGCGCGCTCTTCCTCCTGAAAATACACGCTGCGCCAACGCATTGAAAAAGGACGATGAAGAAGGACGGAGTAGAAAAAATTCGAAAGACGGAGAGAGACCGCGAACAAATATCAGTGCACGAAAAAAGCAGGCAGGTATTTTGTGCAATTCGAATCAGCTCAAGCTATGGTCTCCATTTACATTCACATGAAATTATATCAGCGACATTGGTTCGCCTGAGTTTCACCTTCGAAGACGGTTCCTGTCGTGTGGAAAGTAGGTTCGTTGCCCTGCAGAATTCGACATTGACGTCATTGCCAATGTCGAAGTTGAATAGAAGGCAAACATGAAAACAAAAACAGTCGACGGTCGTCAAAAGAAAGAGCGAGGTGAAAAAAGAAAAAAAAAACAAAAAGAGAGAGAGAAAAAAGGAAAGAAAAGAGGAAAAAAACAGTTGGGCGCGCGACTCTCAAATGCGTTCGGCACGTCGACGAGCTTTCTCTTTTGCCAATTATTCCATATGCCACTAAACATCGATTTTACCGTTATGATTTTAACAGTTTTTTATGTAATCGTCTTCTTTAATGACTCAAAATTGGATCAGCGATCGGTTCGGTACGAAGTAAGAGTATTTTCAGGCGGAGCGTAAAAAGCAACTCGCCTTAACCCACAAAAATTGAAACCAGTCGAGACGCGCAATGAAATTTTATTGATTGATTGATACGTTACGCGCGTTGCAACCGGACCAACGGATCACGCCGCGCAAATTTGGAAAGCAAAACGAAATCTTATTTGCGGAAACTAGTTACAATTAATGCTGTTAATTTCAACAATTTTAATTGCATCAAACAAATCATATTGTAGCATATTCGCAATTCTGATCTATTGTTATCAGATGATAAATAGTGTTATATATATATATTATATGCGCGTGTGTTGATTCAAATTTGTATTATCGTTGTTTCGTTTGATCGCAAAACTTTCAAGTTTGTAATTTTATTTGGAGTATATTGATGACTTTGACTAAAATGCGGTATATAAATGTATTATAGAATAACAGAATATATATGTGAATCGTCAGCAATTGTATATTGTCATAGATTTTATGTTGTTACATTATTTGCTTTGCAAGTTTGTTAATGATGCATTCGTGCAATTTTGCCAAATAAATATTGCTGGCAAAGTCATCCTGCAGATCTTTAAAATTAATAATTCATCATAAGCATCACCATCATTGATATAATAATGAAAATAATAATAATAATAATAATAATAATAATAATAATAATAATAATAATATCATGTAGCATATTATTTATTTTTAAACATTTTCAATCATTGAATTAGAATATTCCAATTAATACAAAACGATATCCTGGAAAAAAATAATTAGAGTACATATAAAACCAAATAATCCATGTTTATAAAACTTAATGGGATATAATTATTTCATACGCGACAGGAATGCATTTATGGGATAATTAAAACACAGGAATTTAATTTATTTTACAACTTTATTTCAATCAAGTATTTAATACAGAACGTTATTAAAATAGTAATAAAATAGATCTGTTCATGTTGCTTGAAATTGTTATCTTTGCGTAAAAAGCGGTTGAATTTAGTAATGTTCGTTGTCGTTAGTATAGTGTCTAGAAGATTCTATATTAAGTCGATTGGCGATACAACGTTACTCTATCGGCACCGACTTCTGTCCACTTTCATAATTCGCACTCGATCGACGAATAAAATTACAATCATTTTTATATGTTTGTGCGTGTTATCGATATAATTCTAAACAAAAAAACATCTTCGGACGGTCAAAAAACACTGTTCATCTATACACGGAAAAAAAATAAATTACTAATACTAGTATATATTTACTTATAATAGGTAAACTGTGTACCTACTAATGAAACTAGTAAACTGTAAGGTTATTATAGCCCAATAAATATATCTATTCCAATTGATGTGCA
>JABFQC010003768.1:0-13586 GCA_022817085.1 Psilanteris sp. ZL-2020 | reverse complement strand
TTTTTCAGTCGTAATGCTCAATTACCATTATTCATGCTAATTTTTACTACAAAATTTCTCTCAGTGTATAATAATTTTAGAAATATTTGGTTTCAAATCCCTGAAATACATGAATATGTATAGTCATTTTTGATATAACATTGTTCTCCGTGTATTAAACAAGTTGATAAATAGTATTAACGTTATATAAATTATCAGAATATTAAAAATAAGTATTATTTCCCTTACTTCAACTTGCATAAATTTAATCAAATTATACTAAATCGTTGTAATTTAATTATAGTCTTATAGTACAATATGATACTTATCTATTACATTTTATTTAATGCAAATTTAATGAATTATAATCATTATCTTTGAACCTGTTAATACGTATATAATTACATTTGATTCTTCGACTATGTCTTTTGAAAAAAAATGTTCTATATTTGCAATCTCATATACAGTAGACGACTGACACGTGTAAAAGATATTAATTAATTAAATTTTATTATTTTTAATCAAGTTACAATCAAAATATAATCAAATTATGTTTTTAATCATATATATATATATATATACATATATATAGTTTTATAGACAAATTAAGGATTCGTTCGAAATATAAATATACCGCTTCAAAATTTCCTTCACAATTTTAATTAAACTGCAACATTAGCGTTACTAATCACTTGAACTTTCTTGGTCAGGTTTCAAACTTTTAACATTGTTATAAAATTGTCGATATATTACATTCAAAGTTTTGTTCATTTGTGTTTAGTTACATTTTATGAGAGTCAAGGTTAATCTATAGAGTATTGTATTTTCATTAAAAACGTATCTTTAAAATTGATTTACTGTATTGAAATTAAAAATACTGTAATTTATATTTACAAATATTAATTTTTAACTTTAGTTTACACGGCAAGATATCCTAACATAACATAAAACGTATATGTATATATTAAAGATGATTATGATGTAATGAATCGTAACGCACACGAATTTTGATATTATAAACATAATTAAGCAACCACGTGATAAATTGAATAAATTCGATAGAGATATATATAAAAAAAACTATTAATTTTTGTGACACATTCTAGAAATGTATATATAAAGAGAATTGTAAAAAGAAGTAAAAAGTCACCTTTTTATAAGAAAAGTAACGTCTTATTTCAGATGATAATAAAATAAAATAAAAAATTAAAATATTCATTCAGAAGTTGTAAATATACATTGTAAGTTTTATAATTTTACAAGTTTATCTGCAAAATTTACATCCAGCTTATTCAACGAAGCTTATTATATTATTGATCGCCATCGTGGCAGTTGAAATCGAATTTTTGATCCTAAGATGTATTATATAATGGTATAACATATAATGAATTATTTAATCCATTGCTTATAAAAACGATTTTAATTATATATAAAAATTTGCTTGAAGAAAAAGTTAATTGTTTCTTATAAGCATTACGTAATTACAATCGATGTACCAACCATAATCGAATAACTATAAACGCAAAAATAAATGTATCTGTTTTTTTTAAATAGTTTTTCCGACATTCCTTTCAATTTGAAACAAGATCAAAAGCGTCACAGCAGTCCCTTAATAACCTTACATTGACAAAAGAGGTAAAATCACTTTTCAAGAGTACAGTATAAATGGATTTTGAATTCGAAGAAAATACGAAAGAAATGGATTGGGAATAGATCGTGTGTAGTATTGTGTGATGCGAACTTGTCCCTGAGAATAAACTAAAAGGAATCTTGGCGGAATATAAGGAAAAGAAATTGAACAAAAAAACGAATTTAAAGATGCATACATTGACAGTATTGTTAACTTTACACCGTAAAAGTTTATTCGTTCAACTGGTCCTCGTTAGACGGCCTCCCACAAACCGATCAGCTTATCGTACTTTTTTCAATGTCTGAATCTCTCCATTCATTATATTTTTTGCTACAATGTAGCGAACGCGAGGGGTTTATCGAGTTTCAATTTCATTGATGTGCTGGAAACTTTAATAAATTAGATAACTGTGTTGCGGCGAATACTTGCAGTAAGGACAAAGTCATTAGAAATGTGTTGCTTTTAACTGGATTAATGACTATCGAAACCACATTTTAACCGTCGGATAAAATATTCATGTTTTTATTGTTTATTTATTTAGTATTTTATATCAAGCAATTATTTATTTATTTATTTATTTGTAACGAAAGTATGCGTAGGATTAAAATATAGAGTTAACAATTAGATATGAAAATTTAGATTCAAATTTAAATTTAAAATTAATTAAATATTTTTTTGTAATTTATTGTGTTTGTTATAGAATATTGAACATTCCACATAATACGAATAAATAAATAATTAAATAACATAATAACTTATTATGCCGTTTTCTAATTACACACTAACTTGCTAAATGTAGATTTTGTTTAATATGGATATTTTAATTTTAGTCTTTATAGACTAGATAGACTAGAATAATCGGAAATATAACAAGAGATCAAAGAAAACGTATTTGTGAAGAAAGCAATTATATTTGAATAGTATAATCGGTACGTTTATTTTATTTTTTATTTTTTCTAGTAGAAAGTTATAGGTTTTGATGAAAGGTAGAAAATTAAATTTTATTCCCTCTACTAAGAAAGGTTTTGTTTTAATCGCGTGTATGAAATGACAAGCGATATGTGGTATGAGAAGCTGTACAATAAAAAAATTCTTTTGAAGTCGAATACAAAGTTAGGATAAAATAAATACACAACCCAATGAATTTAAAAATTATCATTCATTCCTAAGATCCAGAATAAAAAAATCTCATTATTTAATCTATAAATATTTATATCAAACTAGGTTTTAATTAAAAATGTTATACATTATTTTAATAAATATTATATTAAAAAAACAAAAAACAAAATTTTGTATTCACGAATGTAAATAATTGAAATTATTAAAAAATTTCTAGAAATAATAAATAATTTTATATATAATATAAAATCTATTATTATCTATATTAAAATATTTATACTCCTACTGATCAGACATTTTTAAGGTGACTTTCAAAGAAAAATGATTGGTACACCCATGTGTTGTAAAATACTTAGTGGATAAAAGCCCCGACTTCCCCCAGTCAAGGAATCTGTTGGAGAAACGGTTTTTTAACATTCCGAACACACGATTTATGACCATATACATAAAACTTTTCAATATTCTAATAAGATTTGTTACATTGTTACGATTATGTGACTTTAAATTCCCTCAAGTAAATAATATAATAGTGGTATTTACATTAACAATCAATCATTTCGTGAAATTACGTCGAATTTAATTTGGTTTTATTTTATTTAAGTAAATGACTCGATCCGATAAGAGCAAGTGCTTTTCTGGTGTTTGAATATTCGCATGACGTCATAGACGCCTACAAATCTTTTAGCAGATACGTAAAAGAAATTTTCGCAGGAATCTCGCTGATCCTGGGATTTGTAACAGCGTTAATTTCCAACGGATTGCATTAATTAATTATACAAATTTACATTACGGTTGTAGAAAATGGAAAATAGTTTAATGATAATAATAAGGTAATACAATTATTTTATAATTGGATAAATATTTTATTTAACTATATGCCTACAAATATAATTTTCCATATAATTCAAATAAATACCCAAATTAATTAGTTATAAATGCGTGTTAATTTTATTTCATATATATATATATATTTAGAATATTTATAAAGTTTATATGAAAAAAAGAAGCAAGAGTGATTTTTAATGACGAAAGATACACTTTTATAAGAGTAACAAATATATGTATAACAAAATTAGTAATTACGTTAAATAAAAGTCGTTAAAAAATAAATGAAATTCAGAGGTTAATTAAGACAATTATAAATTTTCTAGTTAATTGAAATTTTAAATCGACAGTGATAACGTGAAACTATATTCTTATATCAGTGTTTTTATAAAGAGACCGTTTTTTTATTTTCCCCTTTTTGTTCGAAATGAATAATAAAAAACGACTTTTCTTTTCTGCAAGATTGAATTCTTTTGAGATGATATCAAACGGATTTCCATTTTTATTTAAAAATATCTTTTTGGGTCAACTCATCTTTTTGCGACGACCAAAGAGGAAATGTGGAAGAAAGAAAGAGAAAGTTGATGAGAAAAATTGTAACTAGTGTCGCGTAACATTTCTTTGTTGAGCATGAAAACTATATATGATGAAAACAAAACAGATAGCTGAACTAATTACAGATTATGCTGAATAACAATAGACGCGTGTAATTCAATTCCATAAACTTTTAACTACTTATTTACATTACTCTTTATATATCACATTATTTATCTATTGTATATAAAAAATATCGTTCAAAATAAAAAATTAAATTTTTATTAATTGGTCAATTAATTAATAAACTATATTATTAATATTTAAATCATATAAATAAAGGTTAATTACACATTCTCATAATTCTCTACACTGAGAAAATTAAAGCATGCAAAATTACTGTTTGTAATACTAATTTGGAGCCATATGATACAAATTGTCAAAATTTACTGTTTTTAACAGAAAAAAATCAAGTTAATTACATAGATAATTACTGAATTATAATAATATATTGCTAACAGTAAATTTTTACGATTTGTATCATTTGGCCCGAAATTAGTATTATAAACAGTAATTTTTCATGTTTTATATTTCTCAATGTAAAAACTATTTAACTGCCCATAATGTGTATGTCCTTTTATCATTATTTTTAGAAAATACAACTACAATCTCGCAGTCCTTTAATGACTATCTAGTATTCTCAATAAAAACATCGTAATGGTAGAAATACGCCTACATATTTAATCAAAGCGTGACAAGTAACTAGTTTACATCATTGGCGCTCGTCCAGGTATTAATTCTACTTGTTGCGGTCTGACCAAAGTAATGTTATTCCCCTTCGCTCTCGGCCACTACGCGTGATAAATGATCCAAAAAGCAGTTTTCCTATCATTTTACATTACTTTGTGCTCTTAACGCGCGCCATCATTTCTTTTTCTACGTTTTAAGTGCACTCGCAAGGATACAAGAAAAAAGTTGACGCAATAACTGTACGCTGTATGTTACGACAAAATACATTTATTTCATTCATTAAAGCAGAAACTTTATTCCATGTTGCGCGAAGGGGTAAATCGGGTAGACATAATACCTATTAGCTCAATAAATTAAGTACATTTGCAAGTTTTGGATTTTGACATCTATTTATATTGAGTTGAACACAAAAATTAAAGATATAAATATTGTGCTCTACTTCGGGAGTTTCCTTTACTTCATTACTTTTCTAATATCAAATTTATTCGCCTTTTATGATTTATAACTGTAATATTAATATCATTGAATGAAAATACGGATTAATGGAAATCAATAGATTATATGATTTAAATTTAAGAAATTACAATAAATAACCACACACACAAACAATTATTATGTATTAATTTTGGATTTTAATCCAATTAATAATGATATATAGTGTATCAAAACGAAACTTAACCATAGTAAATTCATTAATTATTTTTAAACTAGTTAATTAGAATTAAATAGTAAATTAATTGATTTTTAATTACTTGTGACGCTAATATTTTCGTATTTTAATTATATTTTAAACTATTGAATAAAGGGAAACTAATTATGCTTTTATGCATTAAAATTTAAAATATTTTTAAAATTACTAACGTTTTTTTCCATCAATTTATAATAATTTAAAATTTTAATAAATGTGTACTATACAATAAACAAAGTAATAAAACAAAGTAGAAAAAAGGCGCATAATTGGTACACTGAGAAAAATTTGATATTAAAAATTGGCATGAATAATGGTAATTGAGCATTACGACTAAAAAATGATAATTTTTAACATGTTTCGTGTTAATTTTTAACATTTTTTGTGCGATTTTTTAACACGTTTTGTGTTATATGTAAGATTTTTAACATATTTTAATCAAAATTTTAACACAAAACATGTTAAAAATTATCATTTTTCAGTAATAATGCTCAATAAAAATTACCATGATTCATGCTAATTTTTACAACCAAATTTTTCTCAGTGTAATTAACAACACGCTTATTTTTTATTATTTATGTTCCTACTTTTATGATATTGAAAAAACTTTTTTAACAATTTTCTATTAATACTTTTTATTATATTACATAATACAATATATTTTAAATAAATATTATTATTGTATTATTTTATACTGCAAATTTCGATAGTTCATTATAAACGTAATTGTTAGAGTGATGTAAAGCAGTGGTAAACCAAATTACCTTAGTGACTTTTTTTCTATAACTTTTGATATATTAATGTGGTCAAAAAACATTTCTCACTTATCATTCTTCAAATCTCAAACATACTAACTTTTTTATACAAATTTCGTTCTACAAAAGAATGACTATTTTAAACACAAGTTAAAATAAAGTTTTATAATTAAACTTTATCAATAAAGACAACTAAAATAAATTTAAAAAATGATTAAATCTTTGTTTTAATCTAAAAGTTTGCTTTCGAGTAAATAATATTTATTTTTAAAAACCTCAAAAAAGTTTATATGAATATTAAAACCTTAAACCGTTAAGTATATCTTTAAAATATAGTTAATACATAATTTAACGTTTGTTTTACTAATGAAAGATGATTAATGATCAAAAGTTTGAAAAACAACGGTAACGGTATAATCATATAAATATCTTCGGATTGAATTCATGCTACTGAAAGAAATATGAATGATAACATTTATTGGATTTAATTAAAAATGGCATTTCGACTTATTAAAATAAAAATCATTATTTGAAGAAGCATTACAAAGGCATATGCATGCGCATGTATTATAATATTGTTACAAATAAATCTGATATAGCAAAGCAACGGAACGAAACTAATATATAAGGAAAAATGTATGCTGAGAAAATAATATATGAATCTTCTTATGAAAAGTTAGTAAATATCATATTCGTTTATTAATATAATTATTAAAAGTTGAAATATATATTCTTATGTTAAAATTTATTTTAGATACTTTAATTAAATATGATAATCATTAAGTATGAATGTACAACAGTAAAGTAAATTTAAGCGGATTTTTCTGTATAATAGTAATCACATCGTAAGATAGTAAATTTTAAAAAGTCTTTTTTAAATTTATATTCAACTTAATATATATAATAGTCGAATATTCTTTCATTCTAACACAAAAAATATAATAAGTGTGAAACGTAACTTCTGAAAAATATATATATTACCCATTTTTTGGATATTGCAATAAAGTAACTCTGATTTTACAAAAACATAAATTTGCTCTGAACAAAAGTTCAACTGTATAGATGGCGCGATCAGTGCTTGAAATAGCTGCTGGCTTAACGTATAGTTAAGTAAATATATATGCGGATTACTAGCAATCATAACTTTTTCGATAAATGTTGCATTCATTTTAAAATGATTTTCAAAAAAATCTGAAATCACTTATTCGTTCTGGAAATACTTTTTATTTTCTCATCAGAATTTGGAATTAGAATACGCCATATTAAAAAGTAGCAAAAGTATAATTCAATAACTTCAATCTTCTTTACAAAAATGTATTGAATAAAATATTATACATCAGTATATTAAATATTATATTTTAAACAGCCAAAACTGCATAATAAAATAATATAAATATGTAAATTTATCCACGGTTACGTTATATGTAATACACAAAGAAATGTAATTTCAAATGCTTTTACGATTAAAAAAACAACAAAATATCAATGCCTAATCTATAACGAAAATGATTGAAATTAATTGATATGGTAGATGTTCAGTTTTTTTATACGTATGCGCGTTTAGTAATGCCAAGGTCGACGAGAATAGGATTATTCCGATAATATGTGTAGAATACTCCTACATTCTCTTATCAGAATCAATTCTCTGATCAAATTGAATCTTGAATAAATATTATATTAACAATACGAGTTCTCAGTTATTATGTGAGAAAAGTAAATTTTGGTTTAATGACAAGCGTATCAATAATTAATTTTCCATCAAAGCATAACCTGAGATATTTTAGTGTCAAAAACAGTAATCTAAGTTATAGGGTTGCTTCAAGTGTTGACAATAAGTTGCTTTATTTTTCAGTGTAGCATAAAAATAACTGCGAGAAACATTGTTACAGATAAAAGGCGACGATCATCAGTTTACAAAAACGATATGAAAATATAACAATCGCTTCTAGCTGTGGATAAACAAAGATGGTATTTATAATCTAAACAAGAGTGTCCCAAATTACGTCACTGCGAAACATTCAAACATTTACGTATATAACGGAATTGTATACGAATTTGTTTTTGCGTTTTTGAAATATTCTAAGACAATAGGAAAAAGTATTACATTGATTAATCTTAAATATTTAAAATTGTATATGTAATATATATCATATTTCAAATAAAAATAACAATCAAAATATTTCAAATAATAATATCTATAAATATAAATAAATAAAAATAAAAAATAAAAATAAAAAAAAATAAAAATAAAACCCAATATATGCTTGTCAACTATTCCTTAAAGTCAAATTTTAAATAAGAGGATAACAAGCGACTTAAATGATAAATCTTACAATAAAGATTAATTTTATAATCAATTTAGATATATAATATTTCACATTATAAGTAAATAATTAAAGAAAATAATACTGCAAAATAAATGTTTTAATCTAATACATCTTCGATATATACATCTTCTTTCCATAGAAAATAAATTATTTGATCAAAAAGTAATATTTCTAGTACTGGCACTGCTGAAATATGAACAAATATTCAAACGCGATGTATTGCATTTTGCTATTATTTGCAAACCGTTTACATCACAAGAATGTTTTCGTGTTGATCAAATATTAACGGTAAGTCCCTAGGCTCGTTTTACACGGAACACGCGAATTAGTGAGAGAATTGGAGGACAATTGACAATTAGCAATACGAATTAAACAGATATTTTGAAACAATTAAAATGTTAATATTCGATAATATGATTTCACAGTAAGTCTTAGAATTCAATAAATTTTATGTGCGACTACATAAAAATCAATAAAAGTGCTTATTAAATCAAATATTCTTGACCAACGATTCAACATTATTAGGTCACAAAGAACTCGGATTCATTCGTTCATGGAAAGCACTCTGGATATTATTTGAAGTTGCATAAATGTTTATTAATGTCTGCGCGCAGATACAATAACAAGAGTAATAGATGTATGAAGGTGCGAAAAAATTGATTATCAAGTTTGTTTTTTTATTCTTTTTTTTTGCTATCGCTAACAAAAAAAGGTTAACATTGATAATTACGAAAAAATTATTATTATGATGAATTATTTTCATATATTCAGGAAAAGTATGAAAATATATATATATTATAAATATAGATATTTATATTATTTAAATAAAATATATAAATCGTATACCGTGGTTTAGTGAAGGGAATAAAGTTTTCCTTTGTTTGTTGAAAAAAATGACTATTTCTTCAAGATAATTAAAACAATTAAGTTATAAAGAACTTCATGTATTCTATTATAAATATTGTATAATAATAGACGGTAACACCATAATTATTACACAGTAAAAAGAGGAGTATACAATATATAATGCTTACTTATAAAGAAGATACATTTTTTATAATATGTATCAAATTACAAAAATATAGTTAATTATTTTTAAATATTAAACTGAAAATACTTAGCATTTCTTATTTCTACATAAAACGAAATAAAAATTAATGTATATTTTAATTTTCACGATCACTTATCGAAATATTGATTATAATTTTTTAATGTTTTTAATTCATAAATAGAGTAGAGTGCAACGACCTTTTGAAGCTAATTTTATATTACCAATAAAACTATATTATTTACATAGGAAGTAGTTTTATTTTAATTTGAAATATTGATGAATAATTTTTTTTAAAAATATAAGTTCTCTATAATAAAGTAAGTAATATAAATTTAATGAATTATATGTTCACTTATTACTAATTAAATTAATAAGATTTTATAAATCTTTTCCATTTATGTAAGTCAACATTTACAGAATTATATAAACGTTCATCTTGTTGTTCGCAACACTAATATAGAAATAGTATATTTAAAATTAATTTATTTTATTGTTTAGAAGTATGTATTCATGAACTTTAAGATATTTAAATAAAATGTATAAATATATTTACATGTAATAAAATAGTATATATAATATTAATCTCTTTACATTGATATATCTGTTCCATAAACAAGTATATAAAACGCTCATAAAACAATACATTTTGACAGACTGAAAATTTAAACAAGTAGTTATTAATATAGTTTGATAAATTTATTTATTCATTTAATTTTTGTACAAACCAATTTAATTATACAATTAAACCCTTGTATAGAATTCCTGTAATTCGTATTAACATTTTATAATTATCTATAAACTGATCTTCCAAGTTGAAATTCATCTTCTTTATTTAAAGATTTCTTTATACATAATAGGTATTTTTTATTAAGTATCTACTGTTATTTTCAAATCCTTTTATTGTAAGAATGAGCTACTTAATGCAATTTACTTTACACTTATATAAACACTAATTCTCAAAACATTTTGACTAGGCAGTTTAATTACATAAATCGATGTAAATCCTTCTTATGTAAGTCGCTGTCTGTTGAACAAGTGACGCGGAACTTCATGGTTTACATCTATTGAAATAAGTATTGATTTCCGAAAAAAATGGTAAAAAGTCACATTTACTTATTAAATATCAGTCTTTATATTAGAGGTCATATAGTATATAAGCCTTCTTCTGCTACATTGATCTACACTAGCGCGCAATCTCTGTAGTTATTTCTTCGATAACACTAGTTCTTAGACAGGTGTTGTTGCCCTAATTCTGTCTACGATAGTTTGCGCTCTAATATCAGGCTGCAGGAGATGACATGTGTAATCATGCAAGATCTATTGCGTAGAGGCTCGTAATTACGGATCTAAGATGGAAACTGATGCATTAAATCCATTCGAAATAAACATCCTCTTCCTTGAGTGAGAATCTGAATTACGGAATATACCCAAATTCTAGACACTAATAAAATTCGATAAATCAAGTGTGCACCAGTAGAGAGAGGTATTTTCAATGTTATCATTAAAAGATTGAAATAAAATAATTTTTTTAGTTTTTTTTTAATTTAGTATTCAATTCTTAAAGCTGCAAACTTGGGTGTAGATATTTAGTAATAATGAAATTGACATAAAATACTGATTAATGTCTATTTTACAATTTAATATTTTTAAAATACATTTTAATATTATATTATTTTGATTTTATTACTACATCTCTTTTCCCTCGATGTTTTACTGACACATGTTACTAACTTTTTTTCACACGTTTCTTCATCTCTCATATCAACTCATGTATACAAAATTTAAATTTTGACCAAACTGACGATATTCTTCTTCCTGAATTGAAAATCACTTTTTATTGAAATATAAAGTTTTACCTTTGACAATTATTTCCATACTAAGTTATTCAGTACAGAAATTATAAAAAACTTGACATTATCTCTATGAATTCTACTATTTCGGACAAATTCCAGATACATATATCGATTTTACTGATAATATCATGCAATCTGTGCAATTTATCGAGCAATCCATGCAATTAATAAGGTGATTTTAACTCTTTATGGCAATATCTGTCCCACCTCTAGACTTACACCAAAAATCCGTAAATGAACATACAATATACATTATATAAACAAAATACATATCTATCATATAAAATTGGAAGTAAATTTTTCTGTATTCTCTTAAAGAACCATATATTAAAAATATATATTTATTTTACTCAATTGACAAAAGAATAACACAAGGATTAATTGATAAGAACCCTAAAATATGACTGATTAGATTATACCATGTTCTGAATAAATATTTTCTTAACTTACTACAAAAACTGGTCCCTAGCTTCCCATCAAATACTCTTACATTACTTCACTTTAACTACCTTTTTGATCCCCAACCCTATCTTCAACTGAGTTAACTGTACACTTGTCCACATGCAATAGCTACTCAATACGGTTTGATGGAA
Source organism: Psilanteris sp. ZL-2020 (assembly GCA_022817085.1). Lineage (NCBI taxonomy): Eukaryota > Metazoa > Arthropoda > Insecta > Hymenoptera > Scelionidae > Psilanteris > Psilanteris sp. ZL-2020. Next base: position 1,482 of record JABFQC010003768.1, on the reverse strand, counting down.
TACCAATCCACTATCTGAGGATATTACCTACTTGTACTTGGTCAACTTACCCACTTCAAGATAAAGATAGTAAAATTTTTAAACTACAGTTTTATAAACTCAAATTTTCGAATAATTATGAAACGAGTGGCGATTATCTTTATCCTTAAAATTAATGAACCTACTACATTCCATCACTGCAAACTTCTAAACTTTATACTTTGTCAGAGATCTTATAGGATTACATAATCAAATTATAGACTTTTTTAATATCCTTAATCTTCTAAACCTTGATTAATCTTAATTACAAATAATATTCTACATACAGGTTATCGTTAAGATTGAAGTTTAGATTTGTTTTACTATTTTGATCCTTTACAAGATCTGTAAAATCTTTGATGAGGTACATTATGGCTTTCTATCATACTCATAGTCATAGTTTGAATTTTATTTTTTTGGTCATACTCGTGATCCCAACAGAGATGTATCTCGATGATTTTAATATAATCCTAGAACTACAAAGATTTTTTCAAGGACCTCTTATATCCTCTATTTTCATTAATAAAAATATAGATACTTAACAATACTTTGTTATTCAAAGCGCCTTTTAATATACTACTAACTTATAAATTTATTTACCTATAGACTTATCTAGAGTTACTATTATTTTTTCGAAAATTAACTCTTATTAACTTACTATATGTTAATTAAATTCCATAGGAATAAGTTTATTTTTTATACATTATATAATCAGTTTAAGTGTATTGACCCTCATCATAACCTATAACGAACAAAGACAGTACTCAAATACCTTATGTCTCCTCACTCGAAATCTTGGTATTATGATTGATACTTCGTTAACGTGAATCTCAAACGATGGTCATATACTATTGATCTTCAATTTAATAGACTATTATTGCATGGCTGTAACTAACTTTTCTCGTGAAATGGAAACTAACTTATAAATAGTCCTGAACTAGAGTATAAGATTTGTATATAAACTGAGATCTATAGAGCCGATATCCCCTGTATTAATCTAGACGTGGTTGGTTGAAAATACCTTAACGCAGGCTATATTTCTGGGATGTCATGAATTTGAACTATTGACCGATGCTCTCCTATATCTTCCTGACCAATTTTTGAAAAAAAATACTACTAAATGCATTGGTTTGTTAGTGGTTTATATTAAAAATTATTAGTTTCTTTAAATTCCACAGTTTTTTTCACAATCCTTCTATGTTACTACGTATAAAATGTTAAAATTAATTACATAAAGATTCGACTTAGTTTAGTCTAGCATTTTTATATCTAGACAATTTTCTTTTTTTATAATTTAACAAGCTATAAATTTAACAATTATGTGCATTATTTAACATAGCAATTTTAAAGTTAATATATGTAGTAAACTTTTAAAACTTCCTGCAAAAAATCATTAAGAAAGGGACAATGTCATAAATTTATATCTTAATATACAATGTATTTGATGAGTGATAGGAATGTAAT
>JABFQC010003767.1:0-13587 GCA_022817085.1 Psilanteris sp. ZL-2020 | reverse complement strand
TATATATATATATACAAATTTAATTTATAAATACCACACATCTATCTCTTCAATTTTATATTCAACATTCACTATACAGAGAATGCGCTAAAGTATAATTATTGAAATATATGTATAAGACTTAACATTAACTACTTTACTGACATCTTTAAAATATGTTTGTTATTATAAAATTATTTGTTTAATAAACGTTGGTAATTTTACGACATGAGTTGATGTTAAGCTTAATACTACATGATTATGTTTTTCTTAATCAAAGTAATTTTTTATGTGCAATGGTGACAGACGATTTTTCATTTTTTTGACACAACTGTTTAATATGAAATTCGCATTAAATGCGGGCAATTTTTACGTCACTTTTTTAAATGTATATAAACAGTGTGTAATGAAGAGATTAGTTTTTTATACGAAGCAACGTCAAACGCTTCAAACATGCTTAATTTGATTTCGCGATTGGTCGCTAAAGTTATACGCAGAAAGATTAAATGTCGCACCGTTAGGTATCGATCTTTTTTATGTCTCAATACAAGCGTCGTTCAGTCTGCATAACTGGTCAATCTTAGTTTATCTTTGCCAATTGATAAATCTGTACTTTTTTAATTCCTCTTCAATCACCTGCATTGAAAAATCGAGAATCGCTAATATCTGAATCCAACATACTGACGTCGAAAAAAAGCGAGAAAGAAGAGAAAAAAGAACAGGGAAACGAGGGCATCAAACACTTTATGCGCGCGTACACACGGTACGCAATTAAAAAGCTTTGACGGAAATCTGGTTTCAACCAAGAGATTTATACTAACCGAATTTCACGCTACCAGTCTCTCATCTACCTTATCGGTTTAAGTTTCCCCGTTTTTCTTCTTTTTTATCGAATGAGCTTATTTTCTAATTACAAAATAGCCATTCCTGACGCGCGTTAATTAATTGATCATAATTTAATTAAACAGTTTGGAATATATTGATCAAAATTGAAATCCTTTTAACAGTCGCTATTGTTTTTTTGTTGCAAAAGCCAGGCGTAAAAATGGGTATACCTTAAATAATAAAAAGGACAAATCTTTTAATATTATACGTACCAGATTTTAATATAAACATGGAAGAATAATTTATACGAATCTAAAATAAATATACCAATTAATTGTCGTCAGAGTATAATAACTTCTTTGCTAGATTCACTAGCTTAATTTTGTGACAAGAAATAATTTACTTTCTTATTGAAATTAAGTATTTAGTTAATATTTGCCATGACAGATGGTATATCCAGTCTTTTCGACTGCTAATGTGCATAAAGGAAGCAACGAATATAATTTAAAACAAGCGTATACCGTATAGCGTATATCTTGAAAGAAACCAAATTTTTTATGTTAATAATGCATTTAGGCGTATGCTAATAAAAAAGGTCCTAATTATCATTCAATATATTCTGTACATTTTGTGACAAATAACCACATTTAGATATATATTTGGAGGTCAATTTCGTCAAAGCTGAAAGCTCAACTTAATTACGATGAAATTATCGGGTGTAATTTGTACTCATCGCCTCAGTTTTGTGAAATATCATGAGCTTTGAGGCATAACAACAACGAATCCTTATTCGTTTGATCCTCGGCATATTGTGTTCGCACATTCGCCCTCATAAAAATGTAATAATCGTCTACATAAACTTGTTCATGAAGTCGCGACGCGAATAGAGTGTCGCGTGTAATAATGTCGAGGATTATCTCGGAAGACTGAACGATTAGATCGGTGAGGTCGGCGTTAAAGTTTGAACGTGTACTCGTGGGGTTTCTTTGTGGCGGCAATTAATAGTAGATTAGCAACCCCAGTTGCGAGGGTGCGCACGATGAAAAGAGACGGGACTACGATCAAACCGAGCAGAGAGGAAAGAAGGATGATCGCAGAATGATGCGAACATTCGGGGGACGGGATTACACGCGCTGCCTGAAGGATTACCTCGCTCTGATTCTATGATAAGAATGTCAAAATAAGCCGCCTCATTCGCGTAATCCCAAGCGGCTTCGACACACGACTCGGGTAATTACATTGTGACTGCAGCGTTCCACATTCTTAGATTTAGTTTTCATAAGATTCGCCAGCACTACGTCGTTTCTCATCATATTCGCATTCATTCATATGAAAATTAGTTTCCCAGAGTTTTCCGACGCGAATTACTTTTTGTTCAAAAATCCAAAAATACGCGGAAAGATTATAGTTACTTTTATGTTAATAACTAAGCGTCGATTCTAAATAATAATTAAAATAAATTCATACACCAAATTGGAATAAAACTGTTTGTACATTCGTAATCTCCTTATTCTAACATTTTTTCGAATACGCAGTTCTCATGTATAATAATGGCCATTGTTAATGTACTCGTCAAATATTTTCAGAAATAATAACGAGTTTACTTAACTCTTCTTATCTTACCAAGTTCGGGGATAATAATTTTATCAAGAAAGGCGACTCTTCGTTGCCTGTTTTATCTAGATTATGACCATCAAAATAAGTGCGTTCTGTTACATTCTACGGTGAGGAAAGGTTATGTTATCAAACCTAATAAAACTGTAAGATTTAAGTGTCTCTAAACTTTTACCAGAACTTTTGTATAAAACCTTTTGTGCGATATAATACAAGTAATAGCATTCGTAAACCATCAAAATGTTAGTTTGTAATACTATGTTGATTAATTATTGCTTGGAAAGTAACTTTTCGTAAAAACAAATAAACATTTGTTAGTTCGTTTTATCGAAACAAAATTTCAAATCGCACGAATCAAAACATATATATTGATAACCGTATAAAAGCAATTAATTTATCGAGTGTATATAGTTAACACAATATTTTCGAAGCGATTCTTCTCCAAATTCGTCAATTCTTTTTCCCTCTGTTTGTCATTTACATCACAAACAACACTCGCGTATGCAATATATCCCTCTGAACACGAAACCATAAACGCACCTCCGAAACTAATATGAAAACTCGAAAGGGTTACATTTGTTTAATCCTCGTCGAAAAAGCGAGAGGGACATTGGAACGATACACGACACAAAAGGACAGTGTTATTACGTTCCATCGTTGGAGTACATAAGGTCGTGTATGCGCGCACAATACGCGGTCCATTATGGCCGACGCTTTGTGCCGCACAAAGCTTTAATCCGCGGCCGGATCTGCTAATGTCAACATCATCCTGCTTGGCTACGTCGAATCTGCCCCGGTGCGCGAGTATCGAAACTCTCGGTCTCGCCTGTTGGAAGCGCACGGTCATACGCTGGGAACAGAGCCCCGGTTTGAATGAACGCGAGCCCCGGCTAAACGCCATTCTTCCTTTTATCCGAGCGCCCACGATCCCTCCGGCTCAGATTTTTGTCACGCCGCCGTGCACGGTTTCATACTCTAATCGGTATTCCGCGCCGAAACATCCACGCCAAAGATAATACTCATCCGATTAGGCGGAAACGCCACTTTGCCAGACAGTTTTTGACCGTTTCTTAAACGAATCGGAACGACCTCCACGAGACGTATAACCCTATGTTGTGAGCTATAAATACAAATACACGGTAGATACAAATATATTTTATCATATTTTTTCATTCTCTCGAGCGATTTGTAATTCTTACATTTTATTAATTCTATAATCGTTTATTTTTTGTGCTTGATATCTAATATTATTCGGAGATTTAGAACAGATCTCAGCATAGAATTATAGTCTTTTAGCGATTTGTATAGTTTTGGTTTTAATTACGAAGAATTGTATGTGAAACGCCTAATTGTTGTTTGAACGCCTACGCACATCCAATTGAATATGGTTAATAAATTGAAGTTTTTGCACAATTCAATTAAAAATGATACAAAAAATATATTGACATAAAAATAAATAAAATATATATATTTAATATATTCGGAACGTACACAAAATGGGAACCCAGATAATTGATCAAAGATAAAATAAAATTGATGAATGTTAATTATAAACGTGCAGTTTGATTCTATAAACAAAAATATAATAAATTGAATATAATCAACTATAAATTTCGTGGCAATTAATTTTGCGTATATATATATCGTAGAACGTGTAGTAGATGAAAAGTACTTTGCTTCGAATTAGCATATTTTATATCGGTAAAACTACAACTATTACTTTTTTAAGAACCGTTGGTTTTGTAATCCTCGCTTAAAGTAGTGTCAGGCGAGCTGAAGTATAAGTTTCAGTGGCAGATTTGTACGTACGGCGGATCGTGTCATGACGAAATGCGAGTGGTCGGGGGTGAGTTGCGGGCAAAAGATCACTGCGCCAATATTACAGCCAGCCTGAAGATTACCAATATCCTTGAGAGGCGCTCCAGTCATGTCATAAAAGACGGGGCTTACGAAGATATTACCTCGGGCATCACCATTGCCGCCAGGCGTTTCGTCGGCCATCTCACTTTTCGCAACTTCATTTCGGTAATACTAAAAACACAGAGGAAAGTCGAATTTCCCGTAGCCCGTTGAATGTTCTTTTGAGGATCAGAAGGTATCGTTTGAGGTCGTCCAATGGTCAAGAACTCGGCCGGGATTTAACCCGCACGAAACCTATGATCAAGGCGCTTAAGATATTACTTTAGTAGTTTTTCATTTAAATCATAATCCAAAGTTTTGAAAAGATTTGGCTTCGTTTCATTCACCGCCATAATTAGATTAGCCTCTTGCGTTTTGTGCACGCAATACGTACAATCATCCGCGACAATCCTTCTGCTGAACAAAATGTTTAAATTTGTATTTGATTCAAAATCCACGTCTGAAATTGAAAAAATGATTTGCGTTTTTTGTTCAAATTTACTGCTTTTCAAGTTGAAAAATTTGATTCGTCGAATGTAAATGCAATCTAAACTAATTTAGAAGCTGAATGTAAGTCTTTTCATTTTAACATTTGCTAATTAACACGTTGACTGACTTAAGAAATAATTCATTATATTTGAAATAAGTCACTCCGCACCCATCTATAGCTGCACCTTATTTCGCAGGTTTGCGACTCAATTAGACATTGAAAAACCTTTTCTCCGAGCTAACAAAAGGTGTAAATACACCCCATCTTTAAATTAACATTCTCAATGTTCTCTTACGGCTCGTTTTGTCACACTTCACGAGCTTTTATGCAAGCACAATAGCCCCATGAAGTATTTCCTCGCGTCGCAGATTGACATTAACGGCATTATTGTGTCCGAACAAACGGTACGGTGACAAAGCCAAGTCACCGCGCAATTAGCGTAACGCTATCTTTAGGAACTTTTCTTAGCTCGCTGATAAACAGAATTCTACAATTACGCTTATCCGTCAATGATTTTAGTTATTTTTCATAAGTTAACGGGTAACTTAATGATAATTGCATACAGGTTGAATCGTTTTTTTATCGCTTTTGCATTATACGCACGAATTTAAATTTTAAATTGGAACTCAGCTTCCTACGTAGAATATGTCACTCTGATATAATTTAAAGCTAGTTCTATTATAAATCAGTGTATTAACGGTAAACTAACACTCCGCCTATATGATGAGTTTAAACCTTGGTGTCACTGAATATGACGACCAATTTTTTCATAATTATACCGAAAAGCACAGCCAAAGACAGTTGTCAATTACCGCGTAATCCCGCCTCGACTGAGTCGTATAATGTTATTTATTCTTTATTAATTTATTAGCGTGAAATTTTGATGTTCCATTCTGTAATAAATTCTCGTCTCGAATTTTAGAATCTGAACTAATATAATATATATAATGACGGCATTATAGAGGAAAATTTGTAATAACTGATATTAAAGAAAAGTTCTTTTAATGGATGAGAGCCAGATGGCGCTACTTCTTCATTTTCTTTCGTCGTTCCTATGTTACGATACTTTTATACGAGGTGCTAATCTTCCAGACAAGCTCCCGATAGCTTCTTTTCTCGACTCCTTCCTGCCATGGAGCGAGTTACGACCCCTATTGGGGACGGATGAGGTGTACCTATAGGTACTAAAGTCGCTCGGGGATTATAATGTAATATGACGTCACGTGCTCTCCTCAAACATAAGACGAAGCAAAGAAGTTGTTCGTGCAGAATGAATGTCGGGGATTAGGGGGTTTAATTTGAATGCGACGAATTGAAGAAAAATAACACGCGAGAGTTAAATAGTTTTTGTAAGAAGAGTGAGAAAGAGATATTAATATTTTCGATTGAAAGAGCTGTACCCGGTATACATATACAATTTGTCTGTCTTTCTGGTGATTTATTGGTTAGATTTGGGGATAACCGAACAAGGCCTGGCGCTAAGTTAAGTTCGTTAGAGTTATAAGAAAGGACATTCATTTGCTAAAATGTGACTCATAAAATTAATATATTTAACTTTGAAGTTAATTAATTAGTCAAATATAGAATTTAAATTTGAGAATCTGAGTAGTCCATAACATAATATATTATAGTTGTATATATACGTTCATGGTTGTGTAATATGACTATGTATACATATATATATATTTATAAATATAAATTCACATTGAATATCTTGGTTTCAATTTATATATCCATCAACTTTGCTCTAGACAAACTTTGTACTAATATTTTATATAAAATACTTTTTATTACAAAGCTGTTATAATCTTTAGATTAACTTTTCAGAGATGGTTAAAGTAAAAGATAAAACTTATGTATAAAAAAATGTTTCTTTTAAGGTAAAATTCATTGGACTTTTCAATTACAAAGTATTGATTAAAATATATAATTTCTGATTCATAAGGTTTAAACAGACTTTATTACAATTTACATAATTTTCATTACAATTTCACTATTGTGTTTCATAAGTGGACAACTGAGAAAAATTTCTATTAAAAATTACCGTAGTGCCAAAACAGTACTTTGATGCGATGTTTGTCAACAAAGAATGATTACCGTTAAAGTACAGTAAAAAATACAGGGAAATCGAAGTAATGTTTACGATATATAGGGGTCATTTTTACGTGTTGACAAACATCGCATCAGAATACTGATTTGACACGGTAATTTTTATAGAAATTTTTCTCAGTGTATATACGTAACATATAAAGTATACAATAACACACATGTTAAATATTAGAATATTATATATATTTTACATAAAATATAAATGATATTAGAACATGGATCGCCTTTTATCGTGTCGAATAATGGATTTCGAATTATCCAACGCTATGCCAATTATGACCTAATCCATTTGACCCTGTGCCAGTGTAATTTGTATAATACGACAATGTTTTGAGAGTTCCTAAAAGTCTCATTAAGAATGATGATAATCCCTGAAATCAGTAACAGAGACATCGTATTATCGCCGTAATACTCTAACTGAATCAGTCCATTATTTTATCCACATTATTCCCCTGTAAAAATAGAGCTTGAGGTGTCCCGTGAGATGCAACCATCAGGCATAAAAGGGACCTCGAAAAACAAGAACAATACAGCCGCCTTCTGAATTATTCCCTTTGATTGCTCGTTTTCGTACTGGTTCGTTCGTTCGTTACGCATTTTGAACCTCGGGTGACGTGTGTCGCGACCCCCCGCAATATGCCTCTTTTTCCATCCTGCTCCTGTTTTGTCTATTACCTCGAACGCCCCTGTTTAATTCTCCGAATACCGAATGACTGAATGATCGAATGCATATATATCTATGGATACACAACGCTCGACTTCTCGTCAAACGGAAAACTAAATAAAATAGAAACATCGTCAATATACTTTTGCTTTCGTTTTAGTGTTCAAATACAATTCCGTATAAATAAAAATAATTTAATAATTTAATATAAAAATAGTATTATAGACCATGTATATATATATTGAATTACAAATTTTAACCTTGAATTGTTATTTGTGTTTCAGGTACGTGTGTTCACGGTCATTTATTGATTACAAGTAAGTTAATTTTCAGCAACAATTCAACGTATTTAATAAATATAATAAAATACAGATTTTGTTACAAGAATATGAAATCTTGAATCCGCGTCATTACCAACATATTACATAAACAAAATTTTGTCACACAAATATGAACTATAACAGTTATATTGAAAAATAGACATTGGCTAATTAAGAATGAGAAAACCAAAAGCAATTTCGTAATATTTTAATATATTTTTAATATAATATAAACGGAAAATATATAAATTTTTAGATATAATTTTTTCTCCGTGTAATTAAAAACTCTATAATGGTTTTAATTTGTTTACAAAACTCCGCTAAAATATTTTAAAGTAAATACTTTTCACAAACATCGATTATTACTTTCGAAATAGAAAAGTCTATGCAATATATGGCACTCTGTCATAGTAAGGACAAACAGTTCTTTTATTGCCTGGCATTGGTGTTATTATGTCAGAAACACGCGATCCATCTCCGACCTAGACATCTGCAACAATAGCACTTTCGCAATGCGAGTCGAATCAAAAATAAGTAATAATAAAATTGATCAAAAACACTCAACTATTTTTCACCTCCCCATTGTCATTGTAATTTGACGTCTTACGTCACCGCGTTCAAAAGAATAGTTTTCTTTTTTGTCAACCGCTCGAAGGGTAATAATTTGATTTCGTCGAGTTATTCGCACAAACCATTATTTGACATTAAAAAAAGGTGAGAAGAAATGAAGGCGAACTGAACTGTGACCGAGATTGGAAGCTATCACGCCAGATAACGCTGTAATAAATAAATGGTCGATGAGTAAGCCAAAATTGCAAATGACGTTGCTGATTTCCCGCGGCTCGTGTCACCTATTATCTAACTATGTTTCGGGCTCGTTAATTCACCGCCTTGATTATTTGCAGTGTCGATGATAAGACAAAGATCAAATTGGATAACTTTATCTTAACGGCGGATTCAAATTTTATTTAAATTAATGGTGTCTATAAAAGTTAATAAAGTTCGCTCTCGAATTATTTTTTTCATGCTTATAGGTCATACTGTTTTGCTAGTGTTTTTATTCTTTTTCTATTTTTTTCTTAATGCATTTTCACTAGATACTATAGTACTAGAAAGCTAACGTTATGTATTGTTTTATCGTTATATTTACAAGTTATATTTGCATGACCGATATATTATATATATTACAAAAATATATACAATCATTATGCTTGGTGTTTGTCACCTCTGTTAACATTATATTCAATTTATTGCCAATTCGGTTCCTTTTATTTGTTAACTTTCAAATCAAGCTCAGAAAGTTCGTCAAAGTAAAAGCAAAGAAAAATACGAGCCAAAGTATTCGCCGATTATTATTTATCGAACTTCTTTGGCCCTTTCCTCCGTTTTTTCAGTGTCTCTCGCTTTTCGAACACGTGACACAGTCATGAATGGCATGAATTCAGTGGCTTGAAAGTAAGAGATAATGGTTCACGATGCAATCGCAAAGGGGAGTGACAAAGAGGAAGTATGGTTCGGGAAAAAGCGCTGGTGAAAGCTCATGGTCTGGGCCTAATGCGAGTAGTCGAATCAATCATTCCGTGACTCATTAGCCCGAGGAATACGAGCGCTTCTTTCTTTTTTTATTTTTTGCCAAGCAATAATCTCTTTCCTCCAATATTCATTCTCAACGCAGACTTTTTACAAAAAGTGTGACGAGCATTTTTATTTGTATCATTTCAAATAACTTTTTATTTATACAAACTGTATTTATCTGTTGGTACAAACATACGCTTTTTTACGTCAAACTCTACCGAATGAATTATTTTTCTTGCCATTTTAATTAAGTCAATGGTATTATTTATACAAATACTTGATCTAACTTGAATAATGTATATATGATAAAATAATATTCATACTTAAAGGTTCTTATCATTGATATAATCTTTATTTTAACACTCACATTTGAATGCATTCGTTCGATTCCTTGTTATTTATGTTTTCTCTTTTTTATAATTTTTCTGTATATTTATTATTCAATTCAAAAATTAGTGTAATTTTACATGACAATGATCAGCATAAATATTACATTGCTCCATACTATTTATTTTTATGGAATAGTTTAGATATTTAAGTTTAGATATTTAAACTGTATCGATATAGTTATATAAATACACTCATATTTGAAATTGTTAATTTCATATTTGTTGAGACGAGCGTAATGATATTTATTTGATTAATTTCTGCGGAATATATTCATTATACAAAGTAATGACATTATTTATCTTTTCAGTGACAGACTAACTGTTCATTGTTAATAAACCACGTTCGGTAATGAAAAAGGTCGAAACAGTCCATGATTCTCCATTTATTTCCGTGCTCATTATAAAGTTTGCATAGCAAATTTCTTTATAACTTTGTTAAATTCTTTGTAACTTAAATTTGGTTAAAAAATATATAGTTATATATGAAGAATTTTTTAAAATAAACAAATATAATGTGTATGAGTTTGTTTATTTAAAACTATAGTTGATAATTATAATTGATAGGTTTTATTATAGTCATTACAACGTAAGATGGATTTCAAAAATATAATAATAAAAATATATTTGTTACATATAAATCTCCGTGCAATAATTGCATAATACTGTGTTTCACAGACACAGTGTAATATTTACTCTCTAAATTTGAATAAGTGTATATTCACTTACAATAAGTGAATTTTGTTGTAATTTAACTTATTGTATGTGAATATACACTTATTGAAAAAGTCCAGATTCGGCCACTTACAGAAAAGTGAATATACACTTATTCAAATTTAGAGAGTACGATTACGAAAACATATCTAAAATAAAATATTTTACTTGTATGGAAATTATTTCAACGCGTATATAAACTAATCAGCATATTTTATATATACGTAAATTACTATTATAGTTGCAACAGAAACATTCAAACAGGTTTAAGTAGACATTTTATTGTTACACTTAAACCTTTGATGTTTATTTATAATTCGACATTAGAATCCCCTTTAAATAAAATTATAACCCGTTAATTATATGCGATACAGTTAAGAATTGCGTTCGCAGATAAATAAACTGCACATTTTTAGATGCTGTATAAAATGAAATAAAATTTAAATATTTGCGTTAACAATTTATTACAAATCGAAGCAGTCGTTGCAAGTTAAAGGAAACACAAGTATAGATTAAGATGGTTGTCAGAATAATAATTAATAAGGAGTCGATAAATAGATTACGTCTTAATTGAGTTTCGAAAAGTTGTCATTGTATTTGAAAGTACACAATAAAGGAGAGAAATGGACATAGATCTCGAAGTTGCGTGTTAAAATATTCAGGTGAAATCAATCCTCGCAGGGGACATCCGAACGGAGACTTAAAGAGGTGGTCGGGAGGGTGAAAAGGGTCCTTGTATTGAGCTGCGAGAGCGGAGGGTTCGCGCGCAGCGATCGAGGCTCGCTTAACCCTTGAGTTTGCGGTCGGGCTAAAGTAGTTATGTTTGTCCTTTGAGTCTGCAGGGAAACCAGGCTAATCCTTGGCGACTCGATCTACGCTGTTAATGACTCTGGGACGGCGCTCGTCTCTTCGTACACTTGACCGAAATATAATTACGAACACAAGATTACGTAGTTACAATTTTGTTATGCATTTCAATGTTTGTTACTACTTTTGCGACGAGTTGCTGTTCGAAGGAGACTTGATTAATGATCAATAGTAATTGTAGGCGAAATGATTGGTGTCGGTAATGGAATCAATTTCATGCAAAGTGCTTGCACAAAAGTATGTAGTATTTCAAAATTCCAACCCAATTTGCGCCTAAACTTTATTGTGCAATAATTCTTAATATGTGATACAAGCAACAACATCCGCGCGTGCGTAATTTTGTAATCGAAATAGTTTTGTTGAAATTTAACGTTTTCTCGCAAGTCGAGCATTTAGATTCCTATTATCTGCGTAGCCAGTCTCCGGAGCATACCGTAACTGCGTTTGACCTATCAGAAATCTGTCATCGCGGTATATAATAACTCAGTACGTGACGCAAAGACGAAATGGGAGGATATTCCGGTCACGAGACGGTGCAGGGGTGGATCTGAGAAAAGAACCCCGTCATTTCCTCGAGGGTCGGCGCGGGCACTACGTTTTCCAGACAGACACGCCGCTATCGCATCATAAAAATAATCAGCTGCGTCCAATGAGCTTGAGCTCTCTTTGATCTCCGCGCATTTGTTTCTTGACTCGCTTTTTTCTTCTTTTCTTCAAGACGCCAGTCACGACAACAAAATGCGAAAACACCGAGGCGAGTAGAAAGCAAAAAAGCGACGAGAAGCGAAAAAGCGGATGAACTTTTCCAACGGAGCAAATTCGAGCTCTTAAAATAAAAAGTTAATGAGAAAGGGGATGATGCTATTTAGTTCGGGTCGATGAGTCGAACGAAGTTCGATGCACGAAACCTGCTCCGTCCTCGCCTCGCTCCAAGTCGCTTCCTTTGGAAGAGTGTTCGCGAAAAGTTTGACATTACCGCAAGAAAGCCGCATTCAACTTGGTCTTTTTAATGGGATTCATTGTGTCATTTTTTAATTTATCGGAAGCGGAGTCTCGGCAAGGAACAGTCTTTTTAATATCTTCCCAATCCCGTATAGATCTGGCAAATTGGCTATATATACATATATATGTATATACAGACATTTGTCGCAGTTTTTATCGGTATAAATTATTGGACAAACACGAGAACAAATAATGAATATATGTAAAAATGGTTTCGTTTCAAAACAGATCGAAATTGTCAAATTTGTTATGTTAACGTAACCGATTTCTATTATTTATACACATTGGCACTTTTAAAATTATAATTCCGAAATAAAGACTCGTTCAAAATTCATTTAAAGAAATTAATTATAATAAATATTACATGAATTAATTATAAATATATAAATAATAGTTATTTGTTTGAGATAGACAAATTTAATTAACTAATTAGTTGTTTCATTTTTATTTAAATTAACATAACAAATACATTTTAGTTATGCGCGATTAATTAAACAAACATGAGTTTAGATTTTAATTGGCCAAACTTTTATTGTAAGTATGCATGAATTAATAATTAAAACATTCATTTGATATGTTGTATATATATAATAAAATCTGTTATATGTGCACAACATATATTCGTTTTAAATCACCGTTCAGTTAACATGGTTATTTGGTGCTGCATTTTTCCGACATGTTTTCCTCGCGTGGAGCAGTTCATTTGTTAAGAAAATTAAACTTTTACTATCTAATGGTAACACCATATATAAACCAATACGTGTATTTATTATATAGCGAAAATATGGCATAAACGCAACGTTTTCTGTCGTTTATTGTATAATTTCAACTACATACCACTCTGCATAAATATGCGTTATTTACGCGATTCGCAAAATGGTAATTGGCATTAATAAGGACGATGTTTGAATGTCCTGCTTACGAAAACGGATAAATTATCGAAAATAATCTGTTTTCGTAATTTCAACGCGGATGCCTTTGACAATTTTACGCATCAGTTGCGAACAAATTAGTTGCGCGAAACGCGAAGAGTCGGAACCGTGGAATGAGCAATTAGCCGCATCGAGTGTCGCGAAAAAACAAAGGCGCCGTCAAACTAGAAATCAGCTAGCAAAATTGCGCTCACTGAAGTCACGTAAGATG
>JABFQC010003766.1:0-13588 GCA_022817085.1 Psilanteris sp. ZL-2020 | reverse complement strand
GATAATGATCGCGAACCTTGTTGTTGCCCATGCAGTTCCACATATTATCCATCGTAATGCCATATATATTTCTCAAATTTAATATGGGACCACGTGGGCAACAACATGGCTCGCGCTCACACACATTTGCCAACCATAATAGCCTTATTCTTGCCTTACATTTTCCTTACTATTTTTTTACGCGGGCCCGGTATCTCTGTCAGTTGGCCTTTGAGAAATAAAATTAGATAAATTCTGAAGAGTAATGAAAATACTAATGAATCTTTCAAAAGTGGACAAGATACCGTTAAGGATCAATATCTGTAGATGAAATGTAGTTGAGTACAGCCATTCATCTTTCGACCGTCGCTGTTTCACACTTTACCATTATCCAAGCTGTCGGTGGAAGATGCTAGGTATTAGTCGGAAAACAATCAGGGTTATTGTTATCAATAAACTGTTTCCAGGTCTTCCCTCACTAGAGTGCAAGAAAATATATCCTTTATCGTTAATGGTCTGTCTTAACGACAATATTGACATCCACATTGGATTTACACGTGCATATAAATCCTTCAACTTTATATCGTGCAGACGGTGAAAATCTGACCAATTGAATTATTATGGCAGCGATATGTAATCCAATCGGGAATTATAAAATTTCTACTGTTTTCATGTTTTTTTGTACAAATCGTCAAACATCTTCTTTAGGTTGTACGGTGTAAATTAGGGATAGTTAGTCATAATTATGCTTTGTATTACTTTTCTAAGAGTACCGAAATTACAGATTTATGCGTCAGCCTTACGTCCTAATTTATGATACCAACTCATAAACAACAGAACGTTGTACTGGTATACAATATTTTCAGTGCTGTAACCAATCTCTACTATTTTACATATTAACCGTATTTTGGCCAATTTTGGAACAAACTTTGTTGTCATAATCTGATATCCAATATGGTACCATATTAGGCTATTTGTACAATCCTACTGAGATCATACGTATCAGAATAAAAATGATTTAAATCGTTTTTTCTCGCAGCATTAATAAGAATTAGTATTAATATAATCCATCTTTTGTTTTTCAGTTATAAGTCTATATTTTAATGATATATTCATGCAATAAAAATTGTTACGCAGCAAATAAAAATCTATTTAATTGGTTTTAGCATAATAAAAGTCGGTTCAAGTATGATGTTTTAAAGTGCTGCAATTTAAATTATGCGATTTAAGTTATTTTTATTTTTATCAAAAGCTGAAAATTTAATTCAAACTCTAATCTGACAATGCAGTGTATTCATATATAATATATTTATATATATGTTATTTTTATTATATATATATTTATTTAAAAACATGTATACAAATGTTTAAAATTATTTTTACTGAATTTTTTCAAAAATAAATCAGTCCTTGCATATATTTTAATTTCTAAACTCATACATCAAAATATCCAAATCTAATCTAAATCGAAAATATCCAAAACCAAATCTATTTCTAGTGAAATATCAAATAACAATAATTAGACTATAAGTAATGAAGTAGCTCACTAACTCTTGTCTTTCGCATTAGCATTATTATCATGAACCATCGTTTTGAGTAGCAATATATCACAAAAGAGTACTAAATCGTGTGTGCAAGGTTGTGTGAGCACGGGCCTCCCTTAATCTGCATTGTATTTGGAGGAAATTGTGTCGCGCGGTGCGCCGCCAATATTCCGGTGCTAGAATTCCCCAATATTCCATTCGACGGATATTATCTCATCTCGAACCTTGACAATACCCATCGCACTACGTTGTAACGTGTATCGCAATGCGTGCAATAGACTACTGCTATCCTTTACATACTACCAATACCCCTTCGTAAGCAGCGACACTACACAGTAGATCATTCTCACCTTTGGGCCAAGATTAATTTTGTTACTCACAATTAATTCAATCATTAACCTGACAATTCTGAAACAAGAACGGGTTTTAAGATATTAAAACATATATAAGAAACTATAAAATAGTAACGATGTTTCTATCGTAGTATTTATTTAGAGTGTGTTTGTTATATAAAATTTCAAAAATGTGTGTAATCAATGAATAACAGAGAAAAAAAGCATACGGTAATAATAGAATAGAATATAGGAGAAAAACTAATAATATATATTCTTATGCTAATATTTTTCTTTATTTATATATTAAATTTTTATCAGGGTACTTTGATATTCAATTAATATTATAATTCCAGTCGTATTTTAATGTTTATTATTTTATTTTATAAAATAAATAAATAAATATGATTTATATTATATTAGAAAATATTATATTTAATATAAGAATTAAAAAATGTACAATAAATATGAATAATAATAATACATAACTAATATTATATGAAATACATATTTTATCAGCAGACGATTTGAAACTTAATTATAAATTTATTTCATTGCTGCGTTTAAAACTTTCATTAATTATTAATGTATAATATATATATATATAAACAATGTGAAGTATTTTAAAAGCTATATGTTGTATAATGTACCAAAGCTTTGAAGTACTTCATAAACTATCATTCGCCTCAAATATGAAATATAACAATAATTCGTACATGTAATACACCCCATCAGTTACTGGTTAACGCATAATTTACTTTTATGTGATTAATCGCGCGAAATAGTTTATACAGCGTAATATATGATCAATATGGAATGCATATCCTTCTAATACACATCGGAGATATGTGCACAGTATATATAGACACGCCTCAAATACTTAAGCATATATATCGAAGCATATCTTCGACGTGGTTATACATATATACTTGTACGTGTAACATTTGAATTGTTGAATATGTTCAATATGTGTCACCTTAGTGGTATTAATCTTAATGTACAGTTACTAATTGCAGTGGATATATAATAATAATAGTTTTATATTATATAATCACAGTTGTTATAGTAACATTTTTCATATAAGAAAATTCACATCCAAGATAATTAATTACTTTTGTACACTATTGATACTGCACATTAAATCTGTTTTATAAAATTTATTTATAAATTCTATTAGTTAATATTTTTTAACCAATACTTCTAATCAGTCCAGAATATATGAAATTTGTAAAATTCTAATTTATCATACGATCATTTTGTAAATTGGAAAGATCTATATATGCAAAACTTAAATGATAAAACAGTTTATTCTTCATCTTTTATGTTTATTATATTTTTGGAATAAAGAAGTAATACACCTATAATACAATTCAGATTGATATAACATTGTATCTTATGACATCTCTGATTAAACATAATAGGAGTCAAGATTACCATCAGAATCATATTGTCATCGTAATTGTATAGAATAATTATTATTATATTATTTATATAGAAGTTCGGAGCAAAATTTAAATTGAAATGTTTAACAAAGACATTAACTATATAATCTGTTACAGATGATTTTTAAAAGAAATGGAAATTTATTGAATCAATTATAATAATTGATAGAGAAAAAATATATAATTGTAAATTATAAAGTTAAGTATAAATTATTTAAATATAATAATAATGAAAATATTATTTGCAAAATTAGGAAAAATTAGTAGTATAAACAAGAACTTAGTTCTTGAAAGTTACAATAATAACTATTTTAATAGCCACCCATCACAATTAAATGGTTATCTACTTCTGATTGTAATAAAATACCTCCCATAACATAACTCCATCTTTTCAAGAAAAAAAGTAGTGCAAATTTTAAAAAGAAACTTTTTAAGTTGTTTTCGTTATTGTCATTGTAGGTTGTTTTAATGATGATTATTTGTATGGTTTATATTTTTATATTTTATTTTTGAAAGGTGTATGTATTTATAATATATATATATATATATATAGTTTATAAAATGATGAAATGTTGTATTATACAATAATATTAGTTCTTAATAATTTATTTATTATAATTATTATTATAATGTAATAATATACTTGAGTATACAAATATAATTAAGTATATCGTATAACGAAATTTGAATTACGAATCTTATGCCTTCTCAATGCATATAAGATTACATAGTAAATTTTAGTTTTTGAGTATATATTTAAATTCTAATACTAAAAAAGCCTAATAATACAGAAAATATAAATGAATCTTATTAATTAGATAACTAATCTTAAATTATTAACTAATACGATGTTTTCATAAGATTATATATAACTTGTATATAAATAACTGCGGATTTTAATCGTGAAAAAAACTATATATTATACGTTATCACACACAATTTAATAAAATAAAAAAATATATTTTTATAAACCAATTGTATAACAAAATTGATCAGAATCTTAACCATATAATTTAATACATGAAACTACACTAATTTATGAAAAATTAGAGTTTTTTATTCATAATTTAACACTCATAATTTAACATAATAAAAAGAATATAATTTAATAATCATGTAATTCTAACAATATATATCTTATCAATTTTAATTCTAATTTATTTGTTTGGAATGAACTTGAATATGTCAGATGATAATTTTTATGTCTAGAATATCGATTAGTTTTAAACAATTGTATAGTTAATCGTATTTCATTTACAACCAGTCGCCGTTGACGTTTAATGTTTGATTATAGTAATAAATTGACAGGTTAATCGGCAAAGTAAGATTTCAGATGACATTCTAGTAATCCTATTTTATATTTGACAATAGAAGGTATTGTAAACAACTATTTTAAAAACTCAACATGGAGATACATGTATTATTTAGTGTAGAAAATATTCAATAACAAACCCCAGTTTAGATGAAATCGATTAGTTTTTATGTGTTTATTTATTTCATCAAAATGCTGATTAAATGTGTAGAATATATAGTTTAAAGTTTGAATTTTTTAAATATCATTTTATTTATTGAAGAACAAACTTCATATATTAATAATAAAATCATAAGGAAAATAATTTACTAGTGCAATATTTAAAATAGGAAATTAATAATTTTATATTTATTATATTTAATATATAATTTTAACAATAACGTTGACAATAAATATCTTCTAAATCTCCTGTTATAAAAAAATAAAGTGAATTAAAGTATATTAAATTTGAATATAAATTATAATTTAATAAACTGTTATAAATAATTGATATTTGGTTTTGATATGGAATTTAAGATTAGTAATTTAAACTTTGCTTTTTGTACAGAAAATTTATTAAAATAGTATTTAAACTCATGAATTCATTATTAACGTTGTAAATATATAATTTATTTATATGTAATACACTTATTTTTGTAATAAAGTTATTTTTAAAAATCATATTTTTATCTAATAATAGTTTTTAGTAAAGTAGAGATATTATACATATACAGTCTATAACAATATTATACGATATTATTTTTAGAGTAGGACAATGGACAATATTATATTATAGAGTCCTAATATATTATATTAAATTTATATTGCAAAATAAATGATAGTTTAATAATGATTTAATTTAGTTTAATGAACGTTTCATTAAATTTCAAATCATATTATACGTTTGTTATATGCAAAATGACATTTTGTCGTTGGCAACTTTAAACTAATTTCGTTTTGCTATCATTATTTAAAATTCGTTTAAATGTGATTTTTAAATTTTATTCATGTCTTTTTTTAGACATGAATAATTTTATAAAAAAATATTTATAATTTGTTACATTTTATTCTGTTATAACAAGCGATATTACAATATAATATTTTTATGGTTTGATAATTATAATATAATAATATTATCACGCTAGATGTATTACTATTTTCAAAACATAGTACCTCCAACCGCTACTATAAAATATTCCTTCCAATATATTCCTGCTCAACAGAACATAGATTTTCACTGCGATTAAATATTAATTAATAAAAAAATAGCAAACCAAAGTATTTTTGCATATTTGCGCACACCTAGGAATTACAATCTTTATAGAGTGCAGACTTGCTTTTAATATAAATAAATATAAATTATCTCCAAATTTATAATTTCTCCCTAATTTTGATTTTAATGTTTGATTCATTTATCCTGTTATTGAGTGTCCATTAATTAAATGTTATAATGGCGGAACTGGATGTAGAATTAAGTAGTGCGAAATAAGATAATTGTTTTATTTAAATTACTTTTTATAAAATTATAAATTTTGTATTTAACTGATCATGATAGGTTAGTATCGTAAAGTCTTATATCTCGTGAGGTGATAAAGCTCAATGCTCTAACCATGATAGAGGATTGAGCATCAGTATGATTATAATAAAGGGGAGAGAGACGTTCAATCTATTGAAATTAAATCTCCCGAAATTTACTTATATTAATATTATTAATAGTTACTAATATTAGACCATCATCAATCGTTCATGTTATATAAGAGGTAACTCAGATAGTGGCTATACCCTCAACTAACAGTATACTTGAGCTGGCACTTCCTCAACAAAGACAAACTACCTCTGCTCTGAGCTAATATCGGTACAGTGAGTGCTGTATTTCGTTTAGCTGCATAATGTAGACAGGATACTCCTCATTTGTGACGTCACATAAGATTACTCCTCGATAGGATTGCTTCAACTATGACTTAGTGTTATGAAATAGTGTTCATTTTTCTCCAAATCTCTCCATTTGGAGAGATCTCATCCAGCAGAAATATGCACTAAGGTTTGAACATCCAATTTGAAAAATCCAATTCTTCTGTTGACTATGATTGGTACAGAGTAAATAGAGATTTTGGTTCCGGGACGAGGCCTAATATAGCTTCAATTTCCGTTGCGTAGAGAAGTCGGTTAAATGATTGTCATAGGGAAACTGATCCCTTGAATAGGTGACAAACTGTCCTATTTAGAGACTATTTATCCCAAGAAACCAATATGATTTCCCTTTTTCAGAATCGTTCCACCTATTCACCACATTATATGATGGGGAGTTGGAGAATTTCGAGCATTTCCTCTTTAGAGTGAGGCATAGTACATAATGGGCAAATTGCACAAAAGACGACGTTCTAAACACTGTGCATATAATGCTCCATGGAAGAGATTATCAGTGGTACACGATTCATAGTATAGGTATCATGAACTGGCTAGAGTTTGGAAATCTATTACAAGATAGAATTCTCGGATTCTAAGCAAGATTCAGAGCAAGAGCAAACCAATTAATGGCACGTTAATTAGTTCTTGAATATTTAGACTAACAATGATGGGTTTAGTGATGCCTCTGAAGACTGAATAGACTAAGACGAGCGTTGGATAATTCAATCTTTGGTTTATATCAACGGTTCCGATTTATAAGATCGAGAACTTGTGTAATTTAACGAATTCGATCGAGTAAAAGATGGGATAGACTAATACATGCAAGATCCGTCACACAAGGATGTATATTGCGAATGGACAATCGGTGCCTTTGATCACTGTATAAATATCCGTAATGGTGGAGGACATTCCAGCAGCGAAATAAATAAAGATCACACTCATGGGGTAAATGTGACTCCTCTCAGGAAAGGAAAATCCTAATAAACGATGGGGCTGTGTACAATCGTGATATGTGCAAGATTGTCACAAAAGCTCGACCCTAGGTTGTAATTTCACGTGAAAATCCACGGCCTTGTTTCATAACGGGTCAGCGTTACATACCCAGGGAAAAAGGCTCCTTATCAGCTAAAGTAAAAGTTTATAACTTTAGTTGATAAGAAACAAAATGTCTCCCTTTTCATAGACAATTTCATCGAAGGATTGCCACTGTAAAAAGCACTTTGTTAAAGACATTGGTACCATGCCTGTCGAAGTAGATGCGAAAAAGCGCCTCATAGAGGTTATGTTAGGTCAAACCCTCCTGACTATATTCTCGGGATCGACTTTCGAATAGTTCAGGGTATCGTTCGAAAACTCTGAAGAGTGAATTCGAATGAATTGGAATAGCGGCAGATTAGCTTTGATCAAATAGGCTAGGGAAATCAGATTGCGAGAGATCACCCGTGAAGAAAGAACGATATTAGAAGAGATCATCAAGAAATTAGCTCCTTTCAATAATGAATTCTGTGACATATGTTTTTAAACAAATATTAGATGTATGGAGTAATTCTTCTATTAAGTTACCATACCGACAGGCATGGCCTCGTGGTACGGAGGGTTTATTTCCTCCTTCGCCATAATAGCTGTTCCCTTGCACCAATTAATAAAAATTAATCATCGTTAGAATTGTGGTTAAGAACAAATAAAGGATAGGAATTATCTTAAAGAAACGTAAACAGGACCGCCAACTTTAGCTTTTCCTGATTTTTTTTGTTCCATTAAGCTCCAAACCGACGTTAGCTCCGCCGGATTCGGGGTAGTTTTAACTCAGAAGCAAGAGGGAGTAGAGAAAGTAATCGCCTATGCTAGTCGTCCATTAAACAGAATCCGCATACACAACAACTGAACTAAAATATTTATCGGTCATAAGAGGTATACAAAAATTTCACTCTTATTTGGAAGGTTATAAGTTACAGGTCATAACTGTCCATAGTCGTTAAATGGTTGCAGGCTCTTAAAAGCCCCACAAATTGTCTCCAACTCATCGCCAGATGGTCATTGTAACTCCTTGGATATGATGTGGAAATAATCTATAAACCAGGAATAAAGCATAAACTGACCGATGCTCTACCCGATCACAGGAGCTAATTGCTAAGAGATAATAGAGTACAAGACCACTCTAGATTTCGCAAAATTCTCCGTATTACACTACCAGGATTGATAGGAAGGAAAGAATACAAGTAGACATAGCAAATTGTTTCAGCCGATACA
Source organism: Psilanteris sp. ZL-2020 (assembly GCA_022817085.1). Lineage (NCBI taxonomy): Eukaryota > Metazoa > Arthropoda > Insecta > Hymenoptera > Scelionidae > Psilanteris > Psilanteris sp. ZL-2020. Next base: position 4,842 of record JABFQC010003766.1, on the reverse strand, counting down.
ATTGGGCCGTTCCTCTGAGAAAATGGGCCACTAATACATCCTAGGGAGGCATGATCTGTTTACTAAATGGGTCGAAATAGTTGCGAAAAGCGAATGAAACCTCCATAATTTCAGAAGTGTGTCTAAATTACGTTTAGGTGCGGAATCCTTAGAATAATGTTAAACAGTACAGAATTTGCCAATAAAGTAATACGTGATTTCCTCCACGAAATAGGCTATAGACAACTAACAACCCCTCCTTATTGACCGCATGCCAATCCCAGTGGAAAGTCCAATTAGGTAATAAGAGGCATGCGATTGTTACCGTTCAAAATTTGAAAACAATTAAAACTTTATATGTATCTTAATTTGAAATGAAATTATATTTTGAATATTGATTTTAACATTAAAATTATATTTTATTAGACTATTATACTATATTAACCATTACTATACTCAATAAGTCCATTACTTTCGAGGTATAAATGGGGAGTAAACTCATAATTTATTAATCAATTAATACAATAAATGAAGGATATAAATATCATATAAATATATTTAAATATATATAAACACAAAAATTAAAATATCTTATTTTAACAATATTAATTAACGCCGAGACTTGAGTATCATGTAAAAACTAATTGCCGTTCCTATAGAAGACAGTAGGGACTGGAAGAAGAAAATAAAAGTTCTTATCTCATACAACTCACTAGTCTCTTTATTATGCAGTAGTGAATCACGCTCACTGGTGAGTCACTCATGACTTACATTGTTCAGTGTTATAATTTCTCGGTGCCCATCTGCTAGCGAGCAGCTCCAACGCGTCGTCACATAGAGGCGAAGTAGGTGTACACCTAGTCCGGATGATTAATCTAAATAGACAACTTTAGATGACGTTAGACTTGAGTGATTGTTCTCTAGGTTCTCGAATCGAAAGATTGATGTTTTAGCGTAATATTTGATAATAATTCAATTAGGCAAAGCATATTCTGTCTAATTAAAAATATTTTATTCGCTTAATTGACTGCATATTCATTTAATCATGTATGAATTTGATGAATTCAATGAATTGAATTAATATTATGTAAAAATGGTGTTACTTTGGTAAAAAGTGTAAATGTTTTTACTACTGTAACAGTAAATCCTATTTACCAAAAAGTACTTTGAGATAATGTCATCTTTTAATTTGTTCACACCTAGAATATTTTAAATGAAGCAAAATATTCTTAACACTAATACTGAAACAAATCAGGCGTTTTTTTTCATAAGTGAATGACAATACCAGTTCAAAATACTAGAACTCCAATAGAAAATACTAACTATATTTATTCATCAGACTTATTAGTTTAATAATAAAAAGAACGATATTGTGTAAGAGAATTATGCAGAATTTTGTTTGAACTACATTTTATTATCAATTTATATGATTAGCAGCAACTAAATATAATTCGTTATATGTTGGTAGCAATACATATGAATATATATCAAATACTATTCCAGAAAAAATTGTATCTTGTTTTAAATTATTTTATAATTTATAAATAAAAATATCAACGTATTTAATTATTTAAACATTATAAATGCTTAAAATAGACACCAGATATTTCACTTTTTTAACATAGTTAATCTCTACATAAGAAAATAATAATAATATTTATATTTATATCAATATTTTTTAATCTTAATAAATTAAGACTTAGCTTTTATAATATGTCATATTAGTGAATTATAATTTAATAAATTATGTTAAAAATATGAAATATAAAATTTTTATTTTAATTATAACATTATTTGTATTACTTAATATCAATGTAAATTTCAATACTTAATATAAAGTGTATATGTTTGCATACATTATGTTAAATAGAATCATGAACTGAATATTTTAAATGGAGTTCTAATGTATTGCTATTTCTTAAGTAAAATAAGGATAACTGAAATTAATGAATTTTTATATTAAATAAATTTGTAAATTATGTACTTTTGATTATTGATTAATGAAAATAATTTTCATTTGTAATGGAGATCAATTGAGAATTAAAAACAAAAATTATTATATATATATAACTTCATTTAACGTGAGGTTTGGAGACAGACGGCCATTTTGTTTACCATTTAAACAATGTTATTATTATGTTATATGGGGACAGTCCCCAAACGACGCGTTTTTATACACAATATTTATAAAACAATAAATAAAATTATGTATAATATTGACTACACTGAATTTGGAAGAAATGACGATTTAAAGAATAAACTCATGGAAAAAAACTCAATTTTATAGTAAAAAGTCTTTAAGTAAATGTCTTTTGTTAAAATTAAATATGATCATTAAATGAATAAGTAAAATTAATTGTAATGAACTGCAAATAACAAATCATATTTGTTATAAAAACTAATGAGAGGTATTTTAAAAACTGATAATATTAACTTTTATTTGTTGAAATTAAAAAATTCTACTAAATTAATATATGTATCAAATTAGTTATAAATATTTTGTATTAAGCATTATGGATTAAGATCTGTTATAATATATTTTAATTATTATAATACTGTGGATATGATGGGATAGTAATCTCATAAGAGATTTACATTATTTCATAATTAGTCATCTTGTATTGGAAATCAACTTAATGCTATGCTGCCAAAGGTCTAATAAAATTTACACTATAGATAAATCAATATAACATGTATATATTTTAAATTAATTATATTATTATTATTTACATACATTTTAAAAATAATCTTTTCATATAAACTAATTTAATCAAATTTAATTTACAATACGAAATTGTTTAGTTTGAATATCTGAAATCTATGAATCGTCACCACGTAGGCATACTAAAAATTAATACAATAAATAAGTGAAGATTTAGAGTATAGCAATAAGTGTTAATGAATTTAAGCACACTATATTGTAATTTTGACAAACAAGAATACTTACGATCCCGGTCATGACAGATCGGGCTGTTTTAAAAGGGCAGAAAATTCCTTTTTTGTTATGTTTCCTTGTATGTTTTAACCTGAAAATTTTCTGTTAATTTCATCAGTATGCATGATTACACTAAATATTTCGTTTTCTAAAACTACATTTGGTATCTTAGTTACACGTAGAAAATATTTTTACAATAAACATATACATTGTAAATATAAATGAAACATACTCACATTATCAATCGAAGTTTATTTGATTAATACATTCTTCTTTATTTTTTATTGTGGTAATAGAAAGGGATTTATATACTAATATAAATGAAAGAAGCTATATTATTTTATGATCATAAATCTTGTGTAAATAATTCAATATTTAGTTTATTTAGAACGCCAAAATGCAATATCAAAATAGAATTATAATTTAATGATAATTACGAGCATGAATTGAAATTTCGTATTTTTCGTTTCCTTATTTTGTATCATAGTTTCATGAAAAATTGAAGACAGCGTGAATATTGAAGGTTCCTTTTTACATATAAAAGTAATATCCACGTATAATGAAGCAAAACATATTCTAATAACGATATGTATTTATTAAAAATTAAATTGTTATTCTTTCCCAAGTGCGTGTGAGAAAGACAATGTTCAATGATAGGTTGCACGGTCGACTTTTAATCGTGTGTAGAAAATTGATGTTTTTAAATTCAACTTTTACATGAAAAATCATCATTAAACGCATGTCTTCAAATTATAATTGTAAAACAGCTCGAATTTCGGTCAGTAAGTTAATATATTCAAAAGCCAAAAGTAAAATAATGTTTTCTCATATTCAACATAAAACGTGGCGCTCGTTGTTGTTTTTGTAATTAAATTAGAATAAAAATAAATATTTATTATTTCGATTTTTTTTCGTACGTGTGAACGTGATTAAATAAAAACAAGTAAATGAAGCTGTTTGGCTCCTTCAATAATAAATTATATTAAATTTATTGCGTATTTATATAATGAATAATTAAAGTGTAAATTTAAAAATTTGAAATACACTTTATTTAAAATAAAGTGGCTAATTTTTCGTAAGACGTCAACATTTATTAATATTTCACATTCACCATTCATTTTCATGCGCAATAAGTATTAGAACATTCATAGTATTTTAAGGTATTTATAATTAATTTATAAAATAATTAAAATATTTATAATATTATTAATATTAATAGTTTAAACACTAATCATGTTATACGTGGAGTAAATTATTAAAAATGAAAATTTAATTACAAGGAACTGTTTTGATAATATATAAAGAAGAAGGTCAAAGTATAAAATATATATTGCGTTGATAAAAATCATTTTAATTATGTATAGGAAACGTGTTTGTTTATAAAAATATTTATATTTAAACGATATAAATATTTACTGTAATAATAAGTATTATTTTTTCTCTATTTTAATAACATGAATAAATACATTTCTGAATTGAATTCTGAATTTGCAATACTATTTTTAATATATTAATAATGAATCCTAATATCATGATATTTTATTTACAATTCTTACCTTTATTACTTTTTGTTTTGTAGTATTTTAAAATAAATTTATCTAAGATTCCTTGAGTCATCGTATTGAGGCGTCTTAAATGCGGGGCAGGATTTCTTTTATTTTTTATTTTTAGAAAAAAATTATAAACAAATTTATAGGATAGTTTGTCGGATTTGCAAACAAAATTTAAGAATGCCTCATGCTCAGCAAGGGTTCTTTCTTGTAGCATGGGGATATCATAGTTATTATAATTATTAGTAATGCACGGAGAAAAATAATATTTTTAATATTAACGTTTAATGGCAGTAATCAAATAATGCTTATATTTATCATTCGTTTGGTTTGGATTAAACGGATGATAAAGCTGTTTAAACTATGTTTCGAGTTGCA
>JABFQC010003765.1:0-13589 GCA_022817085.1 Psilanteris sp. ZL-2020 | reverse complement strand
ATTTAATATTAATTAATAAATATTAAACAATCATATTTAAGCATAAAGTAAAATATTCACAAGTTTCACAGTAAGCTTCACATTTTAACTCTCGTATATTATTCAATTTAAATTAAACCTTGTCTGTATTAACACATTATGATTAAATTTTAGTGATTATATTATTAAAAGAAAAGAAATAAATGAGAGAGACATTATATTCAAAACATAAAAAATAGTTTCGTAATATTTATTGAATTTTATGAAAATAGATAAAAATAATTTAGAATTGCTTATTATATATTTCTCTATAACTATAAATATAAATAATTAACACTAAGAACATGTAACAAGAACAATACAAATTGTTGGTTTTATTATTTATTTAAATTTGCTAAAATAATTACAATTTATATTCCAGAATATACAGAATTTCTATGTTAAAAAGTTACTTGGAGTTAAACTAATTAATTTAAAATACATTCAAAAATTTAATACAATTATATTTGTAAATAATATAAAGCTGAATCAAAATTAAAGATATATTAAAAGGAATATAAAAGATTTCGCTTTTTATATTGAAAAATAATAGATTTTTAATATAATTATCTATTATTTATAATATCTTGAATAATGATAGTAGAAGATGTACATACAAATTGCAAATACTGGAGTTATTTTTTAACTGTTTCAGAAAACCTTTATACGTGCATGAGAAAATAAGGACGTGAAAAGAAGTTTTTAAGTCCGAAAACAAGTGTTTAGCTTCATCGAAGTCTCCTAAACCCGTAAATGCTGGTGAAAAGAAAAGAGGACAGGAACTCTGAATATGAAAAAGCATAAAACAAGGGAGGCTTTAGGACAAGATGTTACTCTTAAATAAATCACGTTGCACTTACAACGCCCCACGTTTACTACACTGAGGATTATGTATTTGGACTCTATAGAAAACAAGGTGAATAATGTGCGAAAAAATGATTCAACTTTTGCTTGTTTAATATAATGATGTAGATGAAACTACTCAAACATATGCAAAGTTAAAATTTTCTTTTTCATATTCTAATGAAAAAAATTTCAAAATATTTAAAAATTATACTATTTAAAATAATTTAAATAAATATTTCAATTTCTAAATGAAACTCATACTAAATGAAATACCTATCGAATCTTCTAACTTTAAAAGTTAGTAAAATATAATTATATAAATTATAAAAAAAATTATTAAATATAAGCAATTGTAAAACAAATGCTTTTAATTTGCAGTATGTTATTATATACTATATATGTTATATTATATTCATATATGTTAGATATATGAAACGATTTCTTTAATTAATAAATAAGTTATATATTTAATCTGTATATAATGAATTTATTCTTTACTTTATCGGATGCTTTTTAAGAGTATAAAAAATAAATAAATTACTATACTGCACTTGTTTATAAAATTGGTCGGTGAAAAGTTGTTCAGTGAAAGCAATGTTGCATCAAGTCAATTCATTGTACATGTCTTTATTATAAATAGGTTTACAGGATTATTTTTGTATTTTCGTGACGGTGCATTTTCGATAATATGCACTATATCGTTGCGCATACGCTGAGCTATATCGTTGCGGTTATCAACAAAAACGCATAAAGTAATTACAAGAGCGTGACTTCCAGCCACAGGGCATTTCACGGATGAGACAATGGCATTTCAGTAATGGCAACTTTTCATGTTTTCAATTAACTGTACAATAGCAATTTAACTGTTTTGGTGTACTATTATTTCTAGTATTTTTTAACTCCGCGAAAAAGTTAACTATCCTAAAGCAAAACACTAAATGAAAGACAGTCGAAAAAGTGCAAATGTCAGTTGTTTCTTAAACTGTCAAAATATATTCCTGCAACTTATTCACTTAAACACTTTTTGTTCCCGTAATTGCATTTTCCATCAAATATAAACAAGTCGGAGCAACCGACGAAATAGCATAACAACAAGAAAATACTCGAGAAATGAAATGCAGCTTGTCACAATGTTCATATCCAGGTAACAACGTGAAAAAGCAATGCATAAATTTTCTATAGCAATAAATCCGTAACTGGAGAAGCAACAAAAAACATTTCTGGCAGGGTAAATGAATCCGCGAGAGTACGAAGTTAAAATTTCAACATTTTAATTCGCTTTGCTCGTAGACTCCTTTTTAATTTCATGCATTTGATCTCATTTCGCGCTTTTTACGAGAAAATATCTTTGCCGTGACAATTTTAAAGCACGAGCTATGTAACTTTTCTGTAAAATTTGAGAGTTTTGGTTGATGATTTAACTTTTGCTTTGACCACGCATATTGTATTTCCATGCTATTTCAAATACCAAAGTGAGAGCAGTGCACGGCAATTTTATTAAATTCTTGTAACCTAGTCAAAAATCTGACCATCATTGTACACATAAACATAGGGATAGATTTGTACGCTCGAATACTTATAACAGATATGTCAAACAGAAATCACTTTTGCATCATATGTAACCAAGTTTTCTTTGCTTTAATATATTATTTTCTGCTTTTATGACATACGAGATCAAATTGATAGCAACAAAAAAAAACACGAAAGAAATCATATTCCAAAAAGATTCACGGAAATTGTAAATTGTATATCTATACGTATTCATTTTATTTTTTTATTTTATGCCATTTTTTTATGTTTATTTTTTAAATGATAAGTATATTTAATTTTGTTTAATTATTTAATAAATTAAAGACTAATTGTGTTTTATATATAATAATAAAAGTACGAATTCTGAAAAAGAACGTTTTATGATCTCTAATAAAAATAGAAATATATTGACAATATACGTTTTCTTTTACCTTGAAAACTATTAATCATATATTTTATTTCAAAATATCTCATATTATATTTTTCTAACGTATGTATTTCATTGTATTATGAACCACACTGAACGTTTCAACAGTAACAAAGTATAAAACAGTATAAACATAATTTTACCTTTTTCAATTTTATTACATTATTGTCTATTATATTATTCTGCAATTAATTCTAGTTTCACAGTAGTTGTAAATGTACGTTTCTCCATTATAAACAGAAGAAATTGTAATATCAATTTAAACACAATTAAGTCCTAATATTAGTATTTTATATTATTTATATGTAACAATAACTGTAATTTAAGTGGTAATAACCATATTAACCATATAAGTAGTAAATAATTATTTCAAATTTTTATGTTATTTAATATGAATTGTTAATTGACACTCTTGGGATAGAGAAATAACAGACATTTTTTTATTCTGAAGAGGATTCAAATACTGAACTTAAAAACGTTGCAAATGTTTAACCTTTTTTAACCTTTTTAAATGTGTGCGTTATTGTTATGTGTCGTAAATCAAGAGATATTTTTTTAAAAAAATGTAACGGGATAAAAAAAATTCAGTCCGTCGGTTTTAAATATTGTCATACAATGTAATAAACATAATGACACTTTTTTATATAAAATATATTTAATCCGTTATTAAATACAATAAAATACAATGAAAAATTAAATAAATATAATTTACTGTAATGAAAAAGAAACTGGATATACAATATTATAAAGGAGGATAAACATCGGTAGTAATAGAAATAGTTTGTGCAATTAATAAAGACATTGATGAAATGCATTTAATAGAAGTCATATTTAGAACAATTATTGTAACAGCGGAAATAATACTTGACAAGTTTTAAGCAATTTAAACATTTTGTATGAAATATCTTGTTTACATTTAATTAATACGAAATATGCTTACAACGAAGCATTTTTATTTTCGAAATGTATCTAAAAGACTTAATGAATTTTCTAAGTGAAGTTCTTTTTGAATGCCACCCTTCTTTTCTTTTCTAAAGTTAAAAAAATGTAATCACCTGTCTCACTTTATCTGTGGAATTTAAAACGAGACAGTTTAAAGCAATGTGAAACGGGATCGATTTCTTCCTGAATCTACATTGCAGCATTCAGTGCCAATGTTGTCGGATCAAGCATTCAAATTTACGGATCCGAAAGACACTCCATTTTTTCAGAATTCAAAACAAATCTTCATATTTGTTTTAAACTTTGCTATTAAATATTATTTAATGTCAATATTTTTACATAAACATTAAGCAATATAGCAATAATTAAATAATACAACGGTATTATTTCCAAATTACGTTAAAATTAATTTATTTACATATACTTGTGAAATTATTCCAAAAATTTTGAAAAACAAGTTTCAAAAACGATTCAATAGGAATTAAACGTGAATTAACAACAAAAGAAAAACATATTTTTATCCAAAAAATAGCAGAATTCATGGTGAGCCGAACAAGTCCTTCGTACGTAGAGTATCGTGCACGTTAAATCTGAAATCCCCAAAGGCCGCGCATTTCCAAACAGTACTAGGTTTAGAGAGGCGTAGGTCAGGCGGTTTTTCACCCTTAACCAAGTTGAAGTGCCAAACATGCAATCCAAGTTCTATGTTACTTGTGGAGATATTTTTACCCTCACCAATACTGGCGTCCACAAATTCCAAACTCGGTCTATTGTAAAATACTGATATACAGTTTACCAGAAATGCACGTCAGGTGAGGTAGATATTTATCTCGAGAGGAATCGACAATAAATAATTAAGATAAATCAATCTAAATTTTGTAGCATGAATGTGAAAATTGCACGCGTATAATGTTTGAAAAGAAAATAAATCGTAGAAATTTTCGCTACGACGTGAAACGCTTTTGAGTTTGAAACATTCGAAATGTTAGCTAAAATATATATGAACTTTTTTTTTCTAAAAAGACATTCCTTGGTAAAACCATAAAATCATTTAAGTAAAACTAACTATATAAATGAGGAAAAAACGCGAATGTAGTCACGGCGAGGTAAAAGCCCGTTCATTTCAATTTGCGCAAGGAACAAACATTACGAAGAAAAAGGGAAACGGTTGCTTGAACTAGCGAATGATAGCTCCAAGAGGCCAAGATGGTTTGTTGGTCGTTTTTATTTTTAAAGCAGGACATGCGGGAAATTCACAATTCCGCGGAGACTTCTAGAAATGCTTTGAAAAGTATCTTTAAGCTCACAAAGTAAAGCAGCTACGTTAATTTGAGTTATTAAGACATAATTTCTTATGTATTAATTTTACTGCAGTCAAGGTTCGATACGCTCAGTGCATCAGATTCAATTCATTTAAGCATTAATGAACCGTAAATTAAATATAGTTACCGTTGAAAAGTTACGCAAATTTTAACTCAAAGAAATCAATAAAATTTAATTTTACTTAAATTTATTTATCTTCGAAGGATTAAAAGTAATTTTTGTATGTATGCCACTTATATCTACTCAAATTTAATCATTTTTTTTCTTACACTAAATCATATATGAGCTTATATATATATTAAATTAAATTATGCGCAATCATTAATAGCAATCGTATTATAATATCAAGTGTTCATTTTTCGGCTGAAAATTTATGATTAAACATTTGACATATTAATGTATGTAATGTATACTAGTAAATGCTGAATAATATTCAATTGCTATAGAAGAAAACTTTTAATTTACACTTGTAAATATTATTCATGAAGATAGTTTAGATTCAAACTTCTTCTAACATTACATTAGAATATTGGACTTAATAAAGATAAATACGAACATCCCATCAGAGACGTTATAATATGACAAACGCTTATGCAAATACTTCCCGCGTTCACTGAATTATGACGTACGACGCAATCCTTCGCATTTTCAGCGTTATATTCATATAACAGCAAATGTGTAGCGGAGCTTATTTTATTCATGAAATACACTTATTATGTTTATGTTTTGATTTTCTCAACGAAAATAATTTATAATTAAATTTATTACTGATTTTCTTATGTAAATTACTAGGTTACATTAACATGATTGCAATGTTTACTTAATAATATTACTCAGAAAATCATCGCTTAGACGTTTCATGTTATATTAACTTACGTTTAAATTTGAAAATTCAAATAAACAATTTCGAATAAATTTATTTAGTATACGCATTGGTCTGTAAATTAATAGGTAATTTGAATGTGAAATGTAATGAAACTATTCCACGGTTGCACAATAAATATGTATTAGAGACAATTATAAACACATTGTATTAATTCGATTAATAATTAAAATAAATTATTTATAGGTATACAACATGTTCATTGAAACGAATTCATTGATTTAAATACATTCAGGTATACGGTATGTATTAATGAAAGTTTGTATTTTTACAATCATTGTAATCCAAAATTAGAAATTAGTTCAACCTAATTTTATATTTAGAATTGCGAATCCCAGCATTCATAATGTTATTGATAGATAGCTCATTGAATGCAAAAATAATTTATATTATATCGTTTTAAAAACATTAATGTGGTTCAATTGGAACGGAATATTTTTAATCAATACGACACAATAAATGTTTGAGCCGATATATATTTAATGACATTACATAATTCTTAGTTTCGATTAAAATGACTTGTAGCATATATTATATTGCACTTTCCAACGCAGCAATAACTTTTGATAATAACGAAACTAAAAAAATTGTGCAACAAATAAAAGTTAAACTCATGGCATAAAAATGCCTTTTCAATGCTTGGCGGGTATCTCGTCGGAAAATATAACACTTAATATCTCAAGTTATAAAGCAAAACATAAAAAAAAGTGTCTCGCGTAGAGAGGCTGGCATAGAGCAAAAAGTAAAATCTCACGATATCAAAATACGCTCGTGAATGGGAATTCATAAGTTTTGTCTTAATGTTCATACTTTCCACTGTCTCCAAAGTCTGGGCATTCTAAGTTGCTATCGTTATAGTTTTATACGAATGCACATAAAAGTCGGTCCACGTATCTTTGGCCAATACAATACATCGAAATGTATAGTAAACATATAAGAGTGAGGCATGAAATGGACGCGATGCCGCGGGTAAAAAGAAACGACGCGTGTACCGGATGCTAAGAAAGACTTAACGGGACTTCGATCAGCGAACTTTATGTAATGTTTCAAGGAACTTCCTGAATTTCTTCAACTCGGTGGATTCAAAGTTTCCTGTCGGAAAACTCGACCCGCATCCAGGCAAGACCAACTGGAAAATTTTCCTCGTTTTACAGAGAGGCGCGCTGAAGATTCTTTATGACATTCAGAAAGTGAAACATCATGTAATTCTCTAAACAAACGTTCAATCAGGTTACCGCAACTCGCCATTAATATTTCCACAAACTGCGTATGATTTTCCGAAACCAAATTTCCTGAATTATGAAAATTACATTTAAAGCTACATGTATCTCGTTTAAATGAATAAGCTCATTAATTATGTATGTAATTATTTGTATGCATTTGTGTATAATAGATTATTTATATTCATTTGATTTGATAATGCAACGCACGATTATTCATACGATGTTAACTGATTTTATTACCGATTCTTTACATAAATCACCGTTAGACATCAGATCCATTATTTTAACCTAGACCGAGTTTTTATACTGCTCAATAAATTTTGCGTTCACCTGTGAAACAGGGCAATTCAATAACAATCTACTTCATTGTTTTGCACTTCCTATGTAACGACACTCTATTCTTTGTGTATTCAGATAGCAGTGAATAACCATGGAAGCCATGGTCGAAGTACAAATTATAAAGTTATTAACGGCACCTTTTGCAGAGAATCGTTAATTAAATTGAATATCATAGCGTGTATGAAAAGGAAACTACTTGCTTCCCTGAACCTTTAGCTTTCTCCCGTAAAGCCCCTCGGCTATGTTGGTATTGTTAATCCTTACGCCTTTATTATTCTCCAGAGCGTTTGTTCGTGAACTTTAGGGAGAAGTACAAAACAAGTTGGTGACATGCGTAACAGAAGATGATATATTTGTAACGCGTAAAAAAATTATACATATCATTGCACAAAAATTTGCGTTTACATATTGCCGCATTAGGATAGCACGAAGGTGTATAAAACGTGTTTATACAGCTGCAATTATTATTCAGCTTATAGAAATTAATAATAAATAGTAAGGACTCTCTGTACATATATGTACTATATACCTTACAGAAGTAAGTGCAATTAACGCAACTTAATTAAAGGATCTCATCTTTAATTAACCAATTAAACCAATATAAACAGTCTGCAACATCTTAATTAAAGAAATTAGATGCCTTAATACGAAACATGTGTTGCCTTACATCAAGATACTGGTTCTTGACAATAAGACGTAATATTGTCCTAGTTAGAGTAAAGCAATGTAAATGTTACAAAAGTTTTCACTGACAAATATATAAAATGTGTATTAAATAATAATCATGAATTATTGTTAACTGATCATGAGTTATAGTAAACTGGGATTATTTAATTATTTTATTTAATATTACAAATTAAAAAACCTGTTAATAAAATTTATTCCAACTAGGAGAATAAAAATTTTAATTTCTTATGTGATTAGTCAGATCTAAATTGCACCCTTCATCTCAGTTCTCCCAAAGGTCTCGGAATGATTTCGAATCATATGTATGGTTCGTAGGTTCGATTCCTTTGATTAATAAAGCACAAGGGAGGCGCGGAAAAAGAAGCACGAGGTTCGTTATGGCTTGGGATTACGAACAATGTGACGCTGTGAATTCTACGACACGACTTGTTTGATTTTTTGTTTTCATTTTGCAGCTATACCTACGATTACACACTCTAGGAACAATAATAAATTTGCCCAAGTACCTTCAGAAAGAGTCGTAAAACGCAACCGCGAGTAATCGTTGAAAGTGCTTCACTACTAATATGAGAAAAGGTTGCAAAAGACCTAACACATGTTGGATATTTTAAATTGAAGTTTCGCGTAAAAGGATGTAGAGTATTTCATGTTTTTATTGCACTGTTTTGATTGTCATCCCAAAATCATTCAAATATTCCATTCCTTAAGATAATATGTTAGACGTAGTGTATTATAATAAATCTTTTTTAAATCTGAACATTTTTTATGCGTTTATAAAATTCATTTAATTCTACATTTTATTATCTCTTTGTTGGGGTTTTATATTCACACGTTTTCTTCGTATTTAGGTACATAAAAGCGCATTAAAAGGTTATTAACATAAATTGACATGATACTTTACTACTGAAGCTAATTTAATAAAAGCAACCATTTCTATTTTAAATATTATGTTTTAGGTGAATGGTTTCCCTCCACTTCATCCCCCCCTGGGGCATTATCTTATACGTCGATATGATGACCTTGAACATTGTTTACCAACAAATGAATTTATTAGGACACAGTTTACAATAAAAAAAATTGTTTACATTATTTGTAAATAACCTTTGAGTAACATATGATGATAATTATTTCAAACAATGTACGCAATTTTATAATGCGTACATGGTAAACATGGTATAAATTTTCTATGTGAATTAATTATTATTGCATAGTACACAAATTTATATTTATAATAACGTAAAATAACATATATAATTATATTAACAAATAACATAAACAATTTGTATGTATAATGATATTGCCATGTAAGATGATGCTCAAGTTCACACGGGAGGAAGTGAGATGTGGCAGAACCCGCATAACTCATCTACTTCTTTCTTCTGTGAATATAGATTCCTCTTCTCCATTAAATGCATTGATTGGAGTATATTTTTACGATACACCTAATACTTTAATTAATTTTAACACCTAAATTTAATTAATTAATCAGTTATATTTTATGTTATTTATTATATAATTAATACATATTATGTTAACATCACAATGTAATGAACTCGTATGCTGAAAATATAACTAATTTTTTGTAAAATCGCATACGCATATTATTTAGTAATTATATGTGATAATGCGCTAAATGTTAATTTTAATGATAAATTGCTTATTCAGAATTTTTAAATGTTAATATATATTTGAATACAATCTAGTATCTCTGAATAAACATGTTTATATTTTATTAGCTGGCATTGGTATTTGCATAAATAAATCGTAATATAATGAAAAAAAATACTCTCGTGAATAAAATATATTTTACTTAAACGATGTCTAAAATATACTTAAATACGTTCAAGCATTCATTTTCCTTTCAATAAATTATTAATATCTTTCAAAACATTTATAAATAGATTTGAATTAGCTATCGGTGTACTTGAGTGCAGAATAGTTTGAAGATAAATGAAGTGTACTTGTATATACAGAAGAATAAAATTTTATTAATCAAATTAACTATTCTTTTGATTTAATCGAGCATATCTCGAGTTGAATTAATTTTGTTATATTTAAATCGAATAAATGCATGATGTTTGAAAGTAAATACAAAAGTAAAATTGCTCAATAATTTAACATTTTTACTTAAATTTATTATAACAAAAAATAAATAAATAAAGAAACCAATTATTCGTTTTTAATCCATATAATGGATTTCAAATTAACCTTGTTTCGTTTTGTATTTTTTTAGCGAGATCAAAAATTAAAGTATGTATTGTAATGTAAACAATTTAGCAATTTTGTACTTATATTAATTTGTATATTTATTAAATGTTTATTAAATTATAATCATGTAAGCTCTTAATAACGAAATAAAACACATTTAATTAACTTTTAGACTTGCATATGACAGACAAATTACAACATTAATCACGTCTAAATTTATACATAATGTAATTTATTGTTATACATATTATTATAAATATTGTTTACAGTACAAAACTATTTAATTCATAAAAAATTATAAAAAAATTGTATCTATCACGTCTATTTTTATTATAAAAAAGGAATAACCGAGGTATACATGGTTTGCAAATTGTAAGAAAAGGAAAGTCTGGAGGGTGTTCGCGTTAAAGTTATGCGAATTCACTCAACCAAACTGCCGTTTTACACGCAATGCCACACATTTAAATATATACTCGATTTCAACTAACTCCTTTACAAGAATAGTATTTTAGGTTATTAATTGAGGAACCACAAGAATGCTAAAATATATTGAAATTTGATATATAAATTAAATATAAATAAGTTACAAACATTGTTTATTATATTTTTATTATACATACGTATGTGTACTCTCTGGAGTAAATGAATATGGTCCACTTTTTGGCGCCCCAACTACTGGACTACAAATGCAAAATTGTGAGCTAAATTTTGAGCTGAGACCAACTACGCAACCTTATGTCATGACCTTCGCGAAAATGCAGGAAGCTACGCCTCCTCCTTCCTTTAAAAATCTAGACAAACTTCAGACACGAGATCCTAGGGTCTTAATAATGTAGTTATGCGTTAAAAGGTTGAAAATATAGGAACGTATTCAAAACAACCGTTTTATTAATGGTGTTTTTTATTACATTTATCTCAATATTTACCTGAATATTTAATGCATAACTTTAATTTTACTTTTTAAATTGAATTTTATTTACATAACTTTAATATTATAGATATATTTAAATAACATTATTTACTAACTTACATAAACGTTAGGAATTATTCTTATAATTATGCTCAGTCATTAATGACATTATCATTAACAAACCATTACACCGTTAATTAAAAAATTGTTGGCCCTATTATTGGTAACAGAAATGCCATGTAACACTGGTTCTCCTTTAAAATGAAATAAAATTATGATTAAAAAAGGATCGCCCAAAGATGGCCATGATTCTCATAACTTATCATCAGCATGTATTAAGTGATCATAAATATTGATGATTGATAACTATTCGCAAACGGAATACGCCATCTTTGCATCGGGGGTGTGTTAACCAATGATGTTGCTAATCGTTTGCCAATTACCTGCCATTATTGGTAGATGGTTAAGGCACGTTTCATCCGAATCGTCGAGAACCTATGATCGCCCAATGATGGCTGATGATGAGCCATTCATGGGCCGATGATTTTTTTCATGCATAATTCTATCTAATCAACGATATTAGCATATTCACTTACATCGTATTAAGAAATTAATTCACAATATTACACTATAAATTCTAAATTATTAGGACACGTAAAATTTTACAAAAAATTTCACTTCGAATAATACATTGAACTAATATTTAAATTTTATAAATGAAATGACAAATTTGCAATAAAAGATTTGTCTAAAATGTATACCAATAAATTGATCCAGTAGAATAAAGGAAATATCTTATATATTTCAGAGACCCGCATCGGTATAACATATGGACAAATTCATTGCCTTAATATTACCCTGCATATTTGGTTTGCGGAAAAGTGCATGCATTTATTCATTCATATTACGATTATTATTGTGTAAGAAAACAGAACTAGAGGAACATCGAAATTCAAAATATATCCAGAAACTAGGCTGCACTCACTTCGACAGACTCGGAAATTTCGAAGAAGAGTACCCTGAATCCCATTATTTCTTACGTAATTCTCCAGCACCGTCTATGTGCGATCACGAGTAGTCGAGTGTACACTTGAGCTGCGATGCTGCATGTATGATATAAGTCGCTCGATATTTTACAGGATCGAAAGCATTCAGAATACATAAAACGAACGTTGGCATCGCATGCCGTGGTCTGTCGAGTGTATTTTACATAGATCCCCTTTCTTCATATCCCAGTTACGTTTTCCATCAGACCTGTCTACGTGCCTTTCCGTAATAAAACCATATCTATGAATGTCTAGATGCAAAAAGATGAGCAAACGTTCAAAACGCGGCCAGTCGTACAAGTTATCCGTTGTATCGGTAACACGCACAAATGTTTCGAAAGAATTGCAACGACGTACGGAGTAACTCAAACGCCGATAACACATTCATACTCACGGTTTACAATTCAATTATATAAATTTTATCTAAACACTGTGCTTACTTGTTTCATTGTAGTAAAATGTTTTATAAATATAGACGTCTTATGTCATAATTTTATTGTCAACTGCATTAAAGCTCGAAGTTTGCTTGGAGCAAATATTATGATTGTATATTTATACAAGTAACTTTGCATAGCATTAAAATTAAATTAAAACAAATATTCGATTCAATAACACGACAGAAAATGAAACGTATTAAAATTATGATTTTCACAGGATTGATTATATAATTTTATTCCGAATGATTTGTCGTTTATTATTTGTTTTTCCTATTGTAATATAATAATAATAATAAGAAGAAGAGTTTTTAAAGTTTTTAAAGTTTATAAAATATAAAACTGCCTAAAAAATTATTTTAGATATAGTTATTTTAAAATAACCTAGGTCATTCTATTTTATATTAGTATTTTAGGTAATATATTAGAAAATGCATGCGCAAATTCAACCATGTTTTGTGTATTAATGACTTTGTTTCTATTTGTATATTTCATAGAAATTACATATATATATATTGCAAATATTATATATTGTAAGAATGTTTACTTCAATATATACATCTAATTCATGAAGACTGAAAGCTCCATTTTATTATTATTCAAATAAATTTCTATTAATTCTAAAATGAGTAAATAGTCTATTGACGTTTTTTTCTTGCATTTTCTAAGTTTAATATTGGTTGATTTTGCTGTATTTAAAAAAAAATAAAATAAAATTTGCTGTATTTTGGTATTATGTTAAATTAAAAGTTTAAAATATTCTTTTGTAATTC
>JABFQC010003764.1:0-13590 GCA_022817085.1 Psilanteris sp. ZL-2020 | reverse complement strand
TTACTTTTATAACAATAGTTAAAAACTGGCCAGAATCTAGGCTGACAGAGCGTGACGTTGCTACTTAATTACTGCATAGTTGTTTAGGGATAAATCTGGTCAGAGTTTAGAAAAATCTGGTTATTTTTACGCAAAAAACTCGACACAATTTTTACTTGGGTATTCTCACAATGTCAAAATTTGACTTTGATAAAATATAAACATTACATTGACTGTTGCTTTAACATTTCTAACCTAAAATATCACTGACTGAATGATATTTTTACGTTACGTTTGTATCAAAGTTTCGAAAATTTTGAAATTAACTTTGAGCGTATACAATATGCTGATTTAGCATTTCTTCCCGTGTTTTTTAATTTTTAAATTTACTAACCTTTTAGCAATTTTTAATTAATTAATTTACAACGCTTATATAACAAAATAATGTCTAATATACACAATACTATTTATGAAACAAATTATTATTAACTGAAGAAAATGTTGTGATAAATATATTGTAGAGGAATAAAATATACATAGTTTTTATTATTAATAATCCATTTAACAATTTTATAATTCTTTAGACATACTAATAAATTATATAATTTACAGAATTGTAAAAAAATCAGTCAAAATTATAGAAAGAACTGCATTTATTTTTGTCATTTTGATGTTACATGTAACAAGATCGTATTATAATATTTGTGAATAGTTTTCAACATACATATGCCTGTGAGCAATTCAGTCTTGGAATGAAACAGCGACATGTGAACTTAAATTAAGAAATTCGTAAATTTCGACTCCATACGGATTTAGGTCCCAGTACATATTCAAAAACATTTCGATGACATTAAGTCTGGCCGAGAAACTTATCTTTTATGCTCGATCATTGTAATCGATAAAATTTTTCATCCTTAACGCGAATATACGTGACAAACGAAGAAACTTGACAATTCGTACAATATGAACAACATTTGGGACACTCTTGTTTCGTTTTTCAATGTTTAATTCTGTTTGTTATTTTGTACAGGATTGATGCAATAATAACTAATTATATAAATGTATAGAATAAGAATATCTTGAAGGAAGACGCGCAAGTTTTATTGTCTCGAGTTCGACGTCGCGTTTTGTTGCAGCGTTTGGCGGACAAAGATCCTGAAAAGTTTCGTAAGACAAATATTACGAGATACCGAATTTAAATGCACAATTTTAAAAAAATAATTCGATTGTTAATTGAGGTCAAATCTGTCTATATAATTTATGGAAGCGAAACTTAACGATCTTCATAAGCCGCGAATTCCGCCCACGCGACGCAAATGCATTTCATGTTTGCTGCACACCAAAAATTTGCGCGACTATATTTGTAATGACACAAACATTTATTTACCTATAAAATTGAAACTTTTATAAAATTTGTTTTGACGTGGTATAAATAGTGATTATCCAATTGTCATGATCGCTCAAAGCGTTGCTTTCCCGCAATAGTAAAATAAAGGCGAAACGAAAAAAGCGAATAAAAAAAAGATTCAAAAGTTTAACCTCCGTGCAATCCCGGGGTAATAAATATTTCGTGTATACACTTTTTGAATTATAGCTTAATTTATCAAGTGTTTTTCCGGCGTCTAAAATATGGCAATTATAAATCACGGGTACAGATGTATGACCAAGAATGAGCGAAATATCGCAGAAAAATGTACGATAAATTATGACGCGTGTGAGTGCAGAAACGTTAAATGCAAATTATTATGACGTTTCTTTGAGACTGCTTCTTTTTGTCGCGATGCACTTTTTC
This sequence comes from Psilanteris sp. ZL-2020, assembly GCA_022817085.1. Classification (NCBI taxonomy): domain Eukaryota; kingdom Metazoa; phylum Arthropoda; class Insecta; order Hymenoptera; family Scelionidae; genus Psilanteris; species Psilanteris sp. ZL-2020. The sequence continues at coordinate 11,819 of JABFQC010003764.1, read as the reverse complement.
TTTCGCCGCGCGAAACAATGTTGCTTTCGATTGAAAAATGATCCATTAAAATTTGAACGAACGGCTTCCGCGATATGAGCGGCTCGCCGGGTGGAATGAATACGAGCAGCTTTCATAGCAAATTCGAAACATTGCGCCATCGTAACGATTTGAAATTGAGCATTCACGCAGCGTACAATTATTATTCCATCTTGATTTGCGATGTTGGCTTAATTCCCGCGAAAAGAGAGAAGACCGTGACGCGAATGAGTCGATCATGAACCTTCAAATATACCCTTTAGTAATTCTTCGCCCTTATTCGTCGTCCGCAATTCGACTAAGATGATCACGTATATACACACACAGAGAAAATATTTATACATTTAAAGACGTATTTATATCTTCGATTCTTTTCTTTTTATACATATTATTTATATATTTGTTCAATCTTATTTATACAGTTTTGTTCATTTGTTTTCGCATACCGCAACTTTGTCGCTCAATTCACATTTACCCGCACTGAAAAAATATTGCCGCTGTATAACGTCATTTTTTACAAGGTATACATCTATGTATAATTCATCAGGCGTAATTTTTACCGATTACACGTTTAACTTCGAGTGACACGCTGTTGTCTTGGATTCCTTAGAATAGATTCTGTCAGTATTTACAAAATGTACACACTCGTTGCGATCCACCGATCTTATTACAATATAATATATTTTTACAGAAAACGCGACGCACGAATAATCAAATAAAATACTCCCAACTGCAGTACTTAATGATTGCGTCCAAGATGACGCAAACCAATTATTGTTGGTCGTATTTTGGAAAATGTTTCGCTAGTGCGTTACGTATCTCCAACTTTCGTATATACAACTCTAATGAGGCATATTTTGTTACCGACGTGAAGAGTCTTGCTAGTTGTAAACGCCGAACGGAATGCAATGTGAAATGTGCAGAGATGTCGTCAATAAATATTGTAAATTCGTTTTAACTCTTAGTTGATTTCATTTGGGAAATATATACAAGCACTATGCTCGCAATCAATGAAACTATTGGCAGTTAAATTATGTCTTCCTTTTTCTTATATTCATGTATATGTGTATTCTTAATTAACCTTGTACGGACAGAACTGGCAGCCAATTTTCGAACATAGCGCAAGTATATCAAGTAATATTAACTACAAAAGTTTCTCTGCTTTCGAAAACTTTGATCCGTTATTTTCTAATGCTGATATATGATACATTCTTTTTTAAATTAAAAATATTGTAAATATTAATATTGTGTTTAATTCTTTGAATTATGTCCCATAAAGACACAATTTGTTAAATCCTTTGTTAAGCTTTATTAAAAGATGTAGCTTTTATAAAAGAAAATTTCCGTTTATTTGTGTGAAATTGTAAATAAGTTTGACTAGAATTTTAATATAATTTTATATGTGGAAAACTAATATATAAAAAAAATATTGAATAATTATAACCATACGTACCTATAATTAATTAAAATTGTAAACAAAAATAAGACAATATTCCAATTGATAAACCAAATTATGATTATTATAATGTTTATAGAATTTATAATGATATTATTTCAGTTTAAAAACATGATACATATTTCAATATTGATATAGTACTGCATTTAAATAAATATTATGTTGTTCAAATTTAAATATATGTTTACAATGGAAATTTTCTGGTGAATAATTTTTGAATTGATCAAACAATATATAAAATAGAACATTTAACACATAAGTATTGGAATGAATATATACATATAAAAAATTATTTGAGATATTTTTGTTAAAAAGTAAGATTATTTCTTTTCAAAAAATTATTTTAATTAGTAAGTGAAATTTAAAAATATAGAATATCATATAGAAAACAATTTTATTATAGGAAACATCTACGTGACAAATATACATATGAACCATATATGTATATCATCTTCACTCTTATATTTGGCGTGTGTGAAAATGCGCGAAAATGCTGCATATGATCACTATTGCATAGCAATGCAATATATGCATCAATACATACTTTTTGAAAAGCTGCGACAGTTAAACATGACTAGTAACACTGTATCAGAAAGAAGGTTATAAAAATTGTTAACAGATGGTGTGAAATTATTATGTTTTTTAACCTTAAAATATCAACAAAAACGCATTGTTTAATTTATAAGAAATAATGTAATTATAAATATAAGAATATAAAGATATTGTAAATATGATTAATAAAGATAATTATAAAGAAACTGTTTGTGAAAATATGGAACAAAATGATTGACGCACTTCATATGGTGCTTCTTGCGTCTGATAAATAAAGTTCTCTAGGGAGTAAAATATATAACTTACAAAAGACTATTTTTTTCAGAAGCAAGTTTTAACATGTAATTATCGTGCGCAGTCAGTTGTTGAATATTTTCACAACTAGTTATAAAAAAGAAAGAGTTATTTTCATTACAAAGTTTAATCATTAATAAAACATTTGCGTAATTAAAATTTACTATAAGGAATACCTGCTAATATTTCTTTTATTATTACAGTAGAAATTAGTAATCGTACATTTGCAGAAGTAATTATGCTTTATTCCTTCCATAAATATTCATATAAAATTTTATACAAATCTCTATACAAATGCTTTCTTATATATACGTTTAATAAAAAATTATTTATAATTTAAGAAGCTTATTTTGTATACATTTTATATGAACAGAAATTATAAAAAGAATGTTTTAATTATTTCAGGGATTTCACATTGTAACCAAATATTTTAAATTAAAACTTTTTAGCATTGGAATATAAAATCAACAATTATTCAGTAAAATACAATTAAATTTTATTATTGCATTTTAATTATATAATGTTTGTGTCTTCACGGAAAATGCATTAGAAATCAAGTTCCTACAAGGCTGGAGATAGATTTGTGTATTTAAAGGTCTTCGCTAGAATCTTATAAAAAATTTACAACGCACGATATACTTTCCTCGTCGTGCTGAAGTCAGTTTTCAGACCGAGAACTAAAGCTTGCAATTTGTTTCTGCCTTCATAAGAATGTTGTAATTTTTCATACAGCTTTTTTTCTACGCGTTCGGTATGTGCGAGAGAAAACATTTACTTTGATAAAATAGCTGTTTAAATTTCTTAGTAAAAATATCTTAAAAGTAAATGAAAGCGAAAAAACTTGTCGCGCGATGCTTTCTACGTAATGATCTGTGTTAAATTAAAATATCATATTATTCATAATCGAAAGATATGTTTCGTTCTTGAATAAGGTGGAAACCTTTTAGCATTAGTTTCCTCTTTTTGTTTTCTTTAGTTACTTCCCTTTTAATAAACTTTAATTTTTTAATGCAACGCGAAATCATTTAAGTAACTTCCAAGTATGGTTTTTAAAAAATACTTCAAAGTTATGCATTCGTTGTACATAATAAATGCCAAATGTATATCCTTAATAATTTCATATTACATTCCGTTCGTTTAAATACTGCTTATAATTAAATAATTTTAATTATAAGTACGCTAATATCCTATAAAAAGATAGTCGAATCAATGATCTGAGAATAAAGTAAAATAATATTTTGAAGTTCTTTATTAAGCGCTTTCAATTAGCAAAACAAGTAATTAGTAAAAATATTTTAATTCAATTTTGATCAATAAATTCTGCATATGTTGTAGGTTTAATTATATTTATTTGTCAAAATATCTAATTATGCAGAATAAATGAGTAAATAGTTACTTATCGATTAATTATAATTACACAAAATTGTAACCATCATATGTTTGTGCTAAAAATAAAAATATATATCTAATATTTAAAATAATATTTTAGCATAACATTTGATTGGCAAATTTTGCATGCATATTTATTTAAATTTCAAGGAAAACTTTAAAAAAGGGTCATCTAACTCAGCATGGTGATAAACACATAATAATTATATGGAATACTACTCTTAAAGACCATTCGATTATAACTGTAATTATACATATAAAATTATAGCAAAATACCGGCGTATTCAATACGGATTAAATTAATCAATTATTTGCTATTTATTTAATGGTGTATCCTTGTTCTCGCGCAATGATACACAAATATATCACGAATGAATAGTTTTCACCGAATCTCAATACATTATAAAATATATACATTATACATATTTCGATAAACTGTCTTGAATATTATACCGTATCATTGATAAAGTAGGAAATATGGATATTTGTTAAATATCATGTTTAGATGATTGCTAAATAATAATCGTAAAACACATTATCATTGCACGAACACTACATTAAAATTGCGTATTGAGTTTTGAATAAACTTTACACAAATTATTGATTATCGTGAATATCACCACACCCTGTTAAAGCTTCCCTTTTGCAAGTTTACTCTCAATCGATTTGACGGGTGACACACTATAGGTGTGTGATTTTCTTCGACCGTTGATTCAAAAACACACCTAAATCTATTAACGTAGAAAAAACCTTAAACTTAAACACTGGCACATAAAAAAGTTAATCGCAATATGTTAGAACCACGATTGTACAAAAAGAACGCAATGACGTCGTCGGTTTGCGGAGCACCACAGTCATAGCAGTGTCTTACCTCTGGTACCAAAACGGGGTACCTTAAATCGTAGTTACTTTAAGCTTGTAAGCGTATTGCCGACACGACTCGACACAACCATCAGACGTAGTACTCGTTGACGTTGAGCGCGTCGGAGTCCCGTCCCTATACGCAGGATTCTTGGGTGGAGATTAAAGGAGTTCGCACCGTGACGACTTCGCGCGGATGGTGCTGTTTTCCGAGGATCGTTTCGGGGAAGGGATTTGTCGCGACCGGTGTCACGTTGGTCGAGTACGTGTCCTGGTTCGCGAGGTCGACCTTCGGCGACCTGGCACTGTGATCTATGCATGCGTAGACTGTAGCTTCTTTGGTGTAGGCTTTACCGCCGACAATTACACCACCTAAACCGCCGCCACCGAAGCCCAGCCCAGACACATTGTTTAGCTTCGAGTCGGCCACGGTCGACAGAGTGGTCGGTCGTGCGAGGCAAAGCTCCGCATACGTCACCTCGCCAGTTAACTGCAATCAGAAAAGAGGGTGGGTTAGTTCGAGCTCGAGAGTTCGGTTGGAGTGAATGAGTTTTATGGGGTGTTTAGTAAGGGTCGTTTAGCGATTATGTTCGAGAGGGCTTGTAACCGAGCTGCAACACAACTCCGCCTTAATCTTGTAAGGATCAGTTATTTTTGGCTGGCTACCCTTGCTTGCATGTGGTTGGCGCCAAAAATTCTTTTAATGCCTATCTATACATAGGTAAATGTATAAATTTATACGCTATTACGTACCTAACGTAAGCTTTAAATTTGTTTTTTATTTTATCATTCTATCAGAGTCAAAATTTTCATTAATCGATAATAGACATGAAAACATTAGTGATGTTCCAGTGCACAAAGAAAATTCTTTTCAACTGGTGACAAATTAAGTAATTTTTAATACATTTTGGTCAAAAATTCTTAAAATATAAACAAAAAATTATAAAAACTATATTGTCCAATTACACTCAGAGTAATTGAATGTAATATAAAAACTATTTTTATGTCTGTAAATGTCGTACTATTGCACCAAATTTATATAACTTACAATTAAGATAATATTAACATTTAAATTATTATAATACGTTTATAACAGTTAGATTTTTCGGTGTACTGTTCCCAAATTGAAGGTTTGACATCGTTTTACTGCTAACAATTTAGAAAACAATTGCTGCTGTAAAATACAAAAAATATAATAAAAACCTATTTCGTAGATATTGTATATAGTAGCGCCACAGTGTATCCGTAAAATATTAGTTAATATAAATATTTTACTTCTATTTACAATAACATCTCATTGTAAATTATATGTAATTATAAACAATATAAATCTCCAAATTTTATGATTAATCCATATTTATTTTTTTAATATATACTATTTTTTGTTTTTAGGTTTTTGTTCTCTTGTAAACAAGTTTAAAGCTCAATGTGGAAAATTTGTTACAACAATTCTTTGTCTTTTTATAGTCTATAAAAGTTGATTCCATAAGCTACGTGGTAATATGGATGCTATCATATATCATGCTCAACTACTACTAAGTTTAACCGAGAAGTTCTTACAGATCCAGTTTTGTTCTCGTTACTATTTTCATGAATTCTTATGATAAAAAATTATAACAGATTTAAAGAACTCCAGAACAAGAGACTGATAATATCCAAAAAACTTAATCATCTTGAATAAAATATTAAAAAAAATATTATCGTATAAATTATGATATACCTGTTATAATATAAATTTTATATTTTTATATAAAGGAGATATCATAATGTAAAATGATATATAATGTACTAAAACTAATAAATTATGATGTAATGTATATTTTTAGATTCAGAACGCCGTATTTTATATAAACATTATATTACTTTAATACAATTATTACTTATTACTAAATCAATACAAACAATATTAATTCATAAATATTAATTAATTTTTATTATTCAGTTGTCATATTTATTTATTTAAAATCATTTACTGTGTCATACATTCATATACTTACATTTATAGAAATATTTTGTTATTTGTGAATTTATTTGTTTATTTAATTTTTATTAAATCCAGTACAATTATTAATCAATTCATGAACATTGACATTTTTGTATAAAATATAATATATCTGTTTAAAATTGTTTAATCTCGTGAATTTCAAATAGATTGAAAGTTTAAAGTCACACTTGTATTGATTTTATGGTAAAACAATAATATTCGTTTTGTAAAAGGACTAAAATCTTTACATACAGATTACTGATTTACGAATGATTTAAAAATAAAATTATATTTTTAACTACAATAATTTACATATTAATAACATTCAATTTGAACTGTATACTCAGATAGTTTTAATAAAATAAGATTTTATAAACTCATCGTTTTTCTTATATTTAAAAATTATTGAACAAAATTTAAAAATATGATCTTAAAATAATAAACATTATAATGTTTAACGTACAACGCCGAATGCTTTAAAAAACTTAATTAATCCTTGTACATATATACATATATTTTAAATTTATCTGAGTTAAATAAAAATATCAACAGTATCAGTATTGTGTAAAAAATAATGAAACTTTTAAACAAAAAGTATACGAAAGTTTCGTATCCATTCATCCATAAAGTTTTAAACGTAATTTAAAATATATTACACAAATACAACATTTTAACAGTTTACAGAAGTTTATACCCATACCACATGTATCTTCTAAGTTTCAACTTTGCATCATTTATTTATTTTTTTTTTACTTTTGATGAAGAAGCGAGTTAACAAGGTTCATTTTAACAGAAAAGTATAGTGAATGACGCATTTCATGTTTTCAAATTGTATTATTTCGTATACAATTTTATATTACAATTTTGTTCACATATACACAATTTATGTGAGCAATTTATTTTCAAAGGATACAGACAAAGATATAAACTATAAAATAAAAGTAATTAACAATAGAAATTTATATACTTCCTGATTATATAAAATTTATTAAATTTTAGTATGACATACGAATTTTAGTGTAATTATAAATAACTGCAATATATTACACAATATAAAAAAAAGATTTATTGTATATGTCGCATATATTAGTTTAAAATAAAATTCTGATATTTTAATATATGCAATAATATCTTAATTTCTTTTATATTTGTATAATACATATGGATTACAATTTATTAATTAAGATAAACCGATAAACAATAGTAAATTTAATATTCTATGTAACTACGTTTTAAAAATTAGTTGATTATTTTATTTTTAAACAATTTATTAATTAATTACATAATAAATTTAGTCACATCATGAAGTTGCTTATTTGAGGAATGGATGCGTATAATCCGAATCATTATTTCCACGTGACGAAACAATGACAAAGATGCAAAATATGCGTCGACAACAAAATTGTATCATCATTCGCATTTGTGGCGTAATTAACCATATAACAAAACCAGTTTCCTACCGAAGAGAATCGCTTTTCATATGACGGAACTTTTGCCAGAGTCTTTGCCGCTTCGGGCTATAAATTAGACAGAGTGAAATTGTAAGCAAAGTTTTCACAGAGCTAGTCAGAGGTAGATAAAGGCTATGCACGAGAGAAGAACAGAAGAGAGGGGATTAAGGCAGGGCATTAGGGAAGGGTGGACGAGGTAGATCGTAGAAAAGGCTTGCAGCAATGAGAATTCTACAGGAGATTCGTAAACGAGCATGAAACTCACTCCGCGTTAAAAGAAAGTTTGGTAAAGGGAAATCCTGCATTTCATTAGTTATTTGAAGAAGTTTGGCAAAAAGTTTACTTATTTCTATATTTTGTGACTTTCGTGCAAATAGGAATGCCAGTTCTTGTTTGATGTAAATTCCAAATAGTCACACTGTCAGGGCTTCACTTTTTTCTTGTATTTTTTTCGTCTTTCTTTCATTTTGTGTAGTTTCCGTTTACCTCGTGCGCGCATGTGGCAAGCAGTTTCATTACACAGTTGCCTGTCTATAAGATGTATAAGTGGAAATCGATATCGACTAATGAATCTCCGATTTGGATCACTTGAAATCCGATCGGGATTCTAATAGATGTTAAATAGTAGATTTTAAATTTAATTTAAAAAGGATATAGTGTTTTCAATCAAGCGGTTAAATAGTACAGCATAAACGATCAAATTTAAAATTGGTTTGGTTGATATTAAGCTGTATATTAATATCCTCAAAGGCGACAGCTGGCTTGCATATAGTATGGTGTTAAAAACATGATATAAAATGAGGACAACATTTGGGTATAAGTATGGTCAGACGAATTTTGTGACCAGCTCCAATATACTGATGTGAGCTTCTCATCATAAAAAATGTATGAAATAGGACAAACTGTATATACCCAATATATACACTCATTTATACTCATATTCATTTGTATTAATAAAGATATCAATAGCGTTATTATAATAATAACAATGTTTAACATAAATTATCATAAAATTTTCATGGATATTTAACTTGATCACTAATTGTTTGATAATACTCTCTAAACATTATCTACACGGAGAAACAAATATAGCTTGAAATTACTATACTTTATGAGAATGCAATCAGAAATGTCATATATTTGCAGTTTTTCTGTATATTAGTTCATTATTTAACGTTTTATTTGATTACTTTCTCACTCGATATAATGCACTTATTATACGTATGGTAAACATATAATCATAGAGAATTATTATGAGATTTTAAAAATCATTAATATACAAGTATAGATAATTATATTAGTATATTATTTATACTGAAATTTTTGAACAACTTATTATTATAAGCAGAAAAATTATTAACAAATTAGTGACAAATTATGATGTTTTTTAACATTATTGCCGTTGTAGAAGTATAAAGTTTCGAGACAGTCTGGTAAATTTTTCTTTGCATTATTGTAGGTTTTATTGTACAATTTTGGAAAAATGATTGACTGTATTGAACAAATCTTTATAAAAATGGAATAATCTGTTATGCTCATTTATTACCATATGCCGTATTGAAATTAAATTGAGAAATAACATGTCTGACTGCATTTTTATAAAGTATGGTATAATTTTCTCTCCGTGTACTTTTTTCCACAACATTAAATACAATACTTCCATCACCATATCTTAACTTACAATAAACAACAACAGGCGATTGTCTTTTTTGTATGAATCTTATTTTCTGCATCCTCTGCTTCTACACACGATTCATTGTCCTTGTTATAGACAATCTATAGAGAGATTTTACACGTCAGTATTCTTCTATATGGTTAGATGTGTTGGAATTCCTACTCAGAAATTTATAGATGACATGTTACTTGTTTTATGAAATGAAAATAATACTTTAGCTTCTAAATCAAGAAAACCACTTTTAAAATAACATTTAACACTCAAATAAATTGAAAAGTCACAAAAATATCGTTCTATATTACGGTATGGCTTTGCAACATTTTTAAATCACTTTTGGCGACAAATCCATGCAAGCGTTCAATGATATTATCAACTGCTTGCAGAATACTAATGGATCAATATTTTAATCTTGACCATACGCATTTTAATACAAAAAAGTTAACTTAATTTGTAACATTTATGACTTTTTTTATATAGTACAGATGGTTTTGATATTAAACAGACCGGTATCAGATTATTCAATTTTTACATTTAAAAATGCAATTTGTTGCATGCGAATTATTTGCATTTGAAATGAATACCAATTTAAAATAAAATATTTAAATAAAAGAAAAAAATATTAATCCATTGATAATATTTTATTGAATATCCTATCTTATATGTTTTCAAGTAGGCCTCACATGTATATTCAAGAAATGATAAAATAATGTTTATATATTTGACATATCTTTTATAAAAACAAACGATATTTTTACTATATTAAAAAATAGAAAAATTGTAATTATATTACATTAAAACATTACAAATATTTTTGTATATAATGTATACAATATATACAAAAATGATATTTTTACAAAATTAAATGATAGGTTAATTATTTTAACATATATCCATATTAAGGTGAAGAATTATTTTTGCACTGGATTCACTGTTTTTGCATTCATATTCATAAAATATTTAATATAATCCTCGTTTGATATTTTACTCTATCCTTTAAAACTGGACTAATGATAATATACAAAAGAAAATATACTTTTGCTTATGTTATTACTCTTTTTTTATCTCAAAATTTTATTTCACTGAAAAACGTGAAACTAAAAATAACTGTTAGTTTCACAACTGTATTTCTCTTTATATTTAATTTTTAATTTTTTCTGCTATGATAAAGTGGTTTGATTTAAGAAACAGCTTATAATTTAACAAATAAACATACTATGATAAATTGTTCTCCTTTAGACAATTTTTAACTGCAAACCATATCTTACACTTATAGTACGTAATATTAAAGAAAATTTTACTATTTTTAATAGTAACGCAAACACACATCGGTCAAGTCTTGAAAAATTGAAGTTATTAAAAAGAAAATAATATGTTATTTTGTTAATTCAATATTTAATTTAATGTTTAACATCAATATTTATATTTTAGCATAGTATAGTATCTTTTCATTACTGTTAAAAATATTATAATTTTCTATAAAATTTCTCTCAGTGTACATACTTATTATATGCATTATATTCTTTATATATCTCGTTACATTGTATATACTCATAGGATTAGATTGTTAAATTCACAATCAGCATTGTACAATCTGGTCGTTAAATTATAGATTGATGCTTTAACAATTTAGATCCTAATAATGACGTGATGTGGATCGTAATATTTAAATTCGACGTCAGTGATTTATAGTTGTGATTTAGGATAGTTTCTGCAAAAATTGTAGAGTGAAAAACGAACGTGGAATTTTATCAAATTATACAAATTGAATAGATACCATTTAGAAAAAACGGTGATGAGCCAATCTTTATGAACGGGTCAAGTTCGGCCCAATATTGGCAAACATTAATCAACTTTGGTCTAATATTGGGCCAATCTTTTAAATTAATAACGTTTAACTCGGCGGTCAAATATCGCCAAAGAAGAATCAGACTTTGGCGTTGGCTTGATGCATTGGTGAATCTTTCAAATCTTTTGGCGCCGGTGAATCTTTCAAAAGAAATAAAATTTAACTCAGTCTTTGACCAGGGCCAAGCTTGGGCCAAGCTTGGATTGTTTATTTTTTTCTGCGTGGGATATCTACTAGACTACTAATAAAATTCAACTTAGAATATATCGACCACATGGATATAGGTATAGCAG
>JABFQC010003763.1:0-13592 GCA_022817085.1 Psilanteris sp. ZL-2020 | reverse complement strand
AATCAATTCTATACAATTGATTGTATTTATTTCTCGGTGCAATAAGAAAAATACAATTTACTTAATCATTATGTACTTATGCTAAGCAGGATTATATTTTAATAATCTAGATATATGTAATAAATAGCGAAATATCCATACATACAATTGAAAAATTTATTGTTCTCAACAAAACAATTACTTCGACAATTAAATACAATTTTTTTGAATATAAGATTCATAGTTCGTTATAAAACTATAATTTCCGGATTTAGTACAATTAGATTAAATTAAATATTTTTTGTAAAATGAACTCGGATAGAATATCAGAACATATATTTAAATAATATTTGATGGATTTTAATTTGATTTAATTGAATTTATAGGAAAGGTTATAAAAAAGACGACATATTCAGATAATAATAATATATTTATGTTATTAATACATGATCCATATATTAATGAAAATACATATTATATATAGAAAAAGTAATTTTACAAACATCTTTAAAATCCAAATACGAGTGATCTTCAAAAAAAAAAAAAAAATAATATTGTTATTCTATAACGAATATGTCATTGAATTTGTATTTTCAAAACATAAAATAGAATTTGTAAAATTAATTTTTGTATAAATTAAAATAATAAATTATATTATAAAATATTTACGATCTTGGTTATCAGTCATATATGTACTGTGAGGCATGTGTTAAAAATAGTTACGATAACTATCATCATGATTCTCGTAAAATCTTAGTACAGCTCGTGCTCCAAAAATATCGCGAACGATCATTTTTTCAATAACGCTACTATCGAGAAAAGGATCGTGCAGTGTCGTATAGCATTCTCATATCGCAGATATCTTTTGAAGGCGCGCTAAAAGGATGTTGTTGAGTTGTATATTGACATTACTAAAGTATGAGTATCTTGTTTTCAGATAGTAACATAATCTACAAATATACGGTATCGTTAATGGACCACGAAATATAAAACTCTATGTCGAAAATAGAAATTGGCAGATTGTTTGGGATTTTTCGTCAGTCTGCAATCCGGATGCCATTCATTTTTAATTAGCAAACTATGGTTGAAACTGAAATTCGCGTTGTCAATTATATATATATCTATCCGAAAAAGGCAAAAATAAACGATGGAATTTCATTCCAGTTTCTTTTATATTATTTACACAAATAGCATAAAATCTAACGTGCCGAGTTCATAATCCTCTATGATTGTTGAAATTATGAAAACTGTGGAACTAAGTTTCTTGTTCAATGAACTTTGACTAATCTGATGCTATTTATACTATTTCCTTATAAGCTCATAACCTTATTATTCCAACATCGAGAAATGTTTCGAACTACATAAAATAAATTCGCTTTTCTGAAATTTGATTCCTGAAATACATTTTGATAGCTGAAAAAAAGTGTAGATATAAAACGAAGATACTGAAATTAAATTAATTAAATTCTTTATAATTGATCTGGAGTAATGATTTAAATGACTTGAGTGAAATACAACGCTATCACTTACTTTTTATTGAAAATTATTAATGTAATATATTATATTTTTAATTATATATTTATAATGAAACTGAATTATAACAGTGAATACAAATTAATTTATTCAATTTATAAGAGTAATACACAATAGTAAAAAGGAAAATATAAATAATTTATGAAAGGAATAAAAACAGGCAAAAATTTTAGTAAAATTATTTATCTGTATATATAACTTATTGTAAATTGGACTTGAAGTCCGTATAAATAGTAATAATAAATAATAAACAATAAATAGTAAATAAACTATATTTATTTACAAAATGTATGATCATAATCCTTTACAAAAGCATATTACATAAAATATTAAATTTTAAATAGTAAAAATAGTACTCACATAATATAAATATGCGCATAAAGTTCTAAACGTTGAATTTCATCGGATAAAAATGTATTTAATCAACATATGATTAATTTACTTTTATGTCAAGAACAATAATTGTTAATACATTAAGTTTTAATACATATAATATTAATTTAAGATATTAAAATACATAACATTTTCTTGTGGAAACATGACTTATTTATTCTAATAAATAAAATTCATTGATATTCAATGTTTAATACACCATGCGTATTATAAATATATTATAGAAAAGGTTACAATAAAGTACTTAACATGTGTTTAACGATATATATTTTAGATATATATTATATTCGTTGATAATTTTGTTTGATTACATATTGCTTTTTTAATTAAATTTGTGCACTACTTTTATATTTATTAAATAAGCTTCTTTAAATTCTTTACAAACTTTTTTCTTACATTAATCCTCCAGCATCTGAAAACGAAAATAAAAACAATAAACAAGATATATAAATACATTTACTTATATATTAATATAATTTATTCATGAAAATTAATCAATATTCATTTCAATGTTTTATATATAGTAGAGAATTCGTTATATTAATAAATAATTTTTATTATATAGAAATAATGCCGTGCGTGTATACGCAACATTCGTAATTATATATTTACAAATTATTATTCAAATACATTTTTGTTTTCTTTGTCTACGTATAATTATTAACAAGTGCGCAAATTATTACGCATATTATATACTATATATTGAAAATAATTATTAATCGAGATGTATTAAATTTGCAATAATAATTATTTTAAATGAAATTTCATGAAATTTTATAATATAAAAGATATTCGCCGGCTACATATTGGATATATATAAATTGTATATTTATTTACATTTAATATTATAATAAATTACTTATATTGTACTATATATATATATATATATATATTTAAATATGTATATATCACCTTCATTAAATAATGTTTTTTAACCATTTCGTTATTTATCTTTTCATTTAATTAATTTTTCAGAAAACTGCTTTCTAATAATTGTTCTATAAACACAAGCTCGAACAAAATATATATATGTATATAATTCATTGAAACCGCAACGAATTTGATCCAGACTTACCTCGTCCGATGAAAGTCAAATTTTAAAATGCACGCGCATATATGATTAAACCGAGACAATGATTTTAAATGCAACCTTGACAAAAAAACTTTCATTAAAATCCAAACGTTCTTAAAACGTTTATAATTGTTTTATTAAACAGACGAAACATAATCATTTTTAAGGCGCATTGTATCGAACGTTTAAATATTTTAGTACAATCGAGAGATAAATTATTGAAAATTGGTTAAAAAGTAAACAAAGCATCTGAAGTTAGTAAACGATAAAAAAAAGACTTCCTCCTCGCAATCTGGTCTCTAATTTTCCACGTCTCTAAATGCAACAACGAATAACAATTTTTCTCCGTATTATCATTTATTCATTTCCTTTTGTGTCTCGCGCCAACCTTGTTAGCGCGCGTGCGCGCCAAGGTTCCCGCGCTCGCTTCCTCGTTGATCGCCGTACCGTCTGAAGTTAGCTGCTGCGTGTGCGTCAGTGTTTACGTCGCCCGCTACAGTGTCGGTGCTGTTCGCGTTACGTCTGATAAGTCATTCCAGTCATCGCGCGTTCGCTTAGTGTGTGATTGTTTTTTCATTCAATTTTTCAGCGACGCGGCCGTGTCTTTTATATTTTCTATTTTCATCCCCAAATCAACCGACAGCGTAAAAAAGACATGGCGAACCTCAGACAGACACCGCTCACGTGCAGCGGCCACACTCGACCCGTAGTTCAACTCGCTTTTTCCGATGTCACCGAGTCCGGGTACTACCTCATATCCGCGTGCAAAGGTATGAACACTTGGTTTATCAGTTCCGTCTTCCTCTGTAATCGTTTCGACTCTTTCCTCGATCACCTTTTCTTGGTCGCCTTGGCCCACATTTCCGAACCTCTTCAAGGCCCAACGCGCCTATAACTGCGCAAAGTCATTCCGTTTTCCATTTCTCGTTCGTTTCGACGCAATATTTTGGTTCGTTAACGTGCGTGGTCTTAGTTTTTCAAATCATTCCCTGCTTATTTTCGGCCTTTCCTTCCCTGTTGTCAGAGTTTGTTGTATTCAGTTTCAGCAGAGGGCGAGCTGCTTTCATGTGGTTGCATTGCTTCCTTGAATGCGCTTGCTTTTAATAACAAACCCAGATATATACAAATACATACTATATAACATGAGAGAGATAGTTCAATGGTTTTTATAGAGAAGTTGTAATCTCTCTGACAACCATTTTTTAAAAACAACAACATGAGAGATTTGTGAATTCTTATAATAGCGTTTTACATGTTACATGTAAATTAATATTAAATAAAAGGATTAACATTGAAGTGTTATTTCAAACAAAATGTATTCTCAATTGTTTCTGTTTTTGTTTTGAATTGATGATACTCCAAATAGAGAAATGTTATTTATTAACAAAAATTATTTATATAAATTATTCTAATATTAGAAATGAATATTTTGTTTATTTACACATTAATATATGGTTTATATTATTACTGACTAAGTATAACAAATAAAACATCTTTAATGTTTGGTAATAATTCAAATTTCTTTCTAAAAGATACATAAATAAATAATTTATCTTATATTTTTCTTAAAAAGTAACCATAAAATCTTCAAGTATATAGATATGATTTATTTATGACTCAATTCCACAACGTTAATTACATGATTGAAGTCTCTTTATTATTGGTTATAATTCTTTAAATAAAATTATTATTAAGACATTTAATTACAATTTGTATAATTATTATGAAGTATTTTTCTAGTGACATAATTTAAGGAGTTCTCATATATTATACACAATGATAAATGTTATACTTATAATTTTCATGCTAACATTTTAAATTAAAATAATTACAAATTGCTAGTTGAAGAATAAATTTCATAAATTTGTTTAGTTCTTTTTATTGTTAAAAAATAATACAAATTCTTATAAATTACATTAATAATAATTTTCATAAAGGTCCAAACATTGAATTTCATATGATCTTAAACATATGTTTAGTTTATATGTTTAATGATGTTTAATTTTAATTTAATAGCAATAATTGTTAATAAAGCAATATTAATGATAATTATATTAATATTGTAGTTAAAAAATGTAACTTTTCCTTGTAGAAAAATTACTTTTATTTTATTTATGCATTAACATTCAATGATGCAGATTTAATAATATATATCACATTCTTATATGTAATTATATTTATTCATATATTAAAACATATATTAAAACATATATTATTTGATATGCAATATTTTAATTTACATAGTAATGATATAAATATTTATATAAATGAATACTTTTATTCAATTTACTATTTTATCAGTAATATTTAATTATTTATTTATAAATTAAAATTATATGTAAAATATTTGTTGTAAATATAAATATTTAAGATAATAATTAATTACGTTTGGAGTTACTTTATTAAAATATAATATAATGTTATATGTATTTAATTTAAATTATATTTTACTATTACAACTATAAGTTTAATTGTTTTTATTTGTAAATATTAGAATATAGTTTATCTAATCATAATTTAAATATTCAATTTATAACAATCATATCAACTGTAACAATTTAATTACTTTTCAAATGAAATTACCTATCAGGAAATGTTACCTATATCCTGTTTAAATTCGATGTTATCTCTATTTGACTGATTGATTTGAGTGTTTTTCCTTGCATTTTTAATGTGAAGGAAAATGTTATGTGCGGAATTTTGATTAG
The DNA here is from genome assembly GCA_022817085.1 of Psilanteris sp. ZL-2020. NCBI lineage: Eukaryota > Metazoa > Arthropoda > Insecta > Hymenoptera > Scelionidae > Psilanteris > Psilanteris sp. ZL-2020. The sequence goes on along the minus strand of JABFQC010003763.1, from coordinate 7,907 downwards.
TTGTCATGAATGTTACATGTGTTGAATTTTCAGATTCTAACCTATAAATTAATCTGGTTTGAAGGATTGTTTGTGTTTTTGATGGAACATGCAATAAGAAATTAAATTATTCGAGATTGTGCCAGTAATAACAATATCTATAATGTGATTTCATTCACTCACTTTATACACTTATATTTAACAATGATTCAGTTTCATTTAACATATAAAATTTGGAAGTCTATTATGAATATTATTCTAATGAAATGAATAAATAATATTGACCAATCATTCTAATATGATTTTACAATATAAATACATCAATTATCACTATAGTATTTTTTATATTATACATACATTATATTTTGTATTTAAGTTCTTGAAATTATTGTATCCATAACAAATCAAATCAATATTTATATCCAATTCAATAAACAAATGATTCTATACTAATAGTATTCTTACATTTAAAAAATTAATATATTTCAAATCTATATTGAGTTAAAATAGTAATTTAAACACATGTTTTTTCAAAAATAATAATATACCGCTTTGTCAATATTCCAAATGTTTGAACATTTTAGTAAAATTTTTGGAAAGCATGAAATTGAAGCTAAAAGATTGGTATGTGTTAATTTTTAGATGGAAACTCGATGCTCAGACAAGGCGATACGGGAGATTGGATTGGAACGTTTGTAGGACATAAGGGAGCAGTATGGGGTGTAGCATTAAATTTCCAGGCTACAAGAGCTGCAACAGGATCTGCAGACTATAATGCGAAAGTCTGGGATGCTATCAAGGGCGAAGAAATTTATTCTTTCCAACATAATCACATTGTGAAGTCTGTAAACTTCAGCACAGATTCCAATCATTTGTGTACAGCGTCAAATGAGAAATTATTACGAATTTTTAATCTCAATAAACCAGAAGCAGAACCACAGGTAAATATTAATTTCATATCAATGAAAACGTTCTTTTAATTAAACTTTATTTTCTGACAAAAACTGTTGTTCAATTTACAGGTCTTTACTGGTCATACTGGTTTCTTAAGATACGTTACATTTTTTAATGATAATTCATTGTTGATGTCGTGCTCAGATGATAAAACACTTAGAGTTTGGGACATAAAAAGTGGTAAAGAAACGAGAAGACTTGACTTTCCTGCCACACCTAGTTCCATGGAAATTTCCAAAGATGGCAGTATTATCAGCACAACTTATGGAAATATTGTTAGCTTTTGGAATAGCAAAGAGTAAGTATTACAATTTTGGATTTGTAATTTTGATTATTAATCCATTAATTTAATTTCTTCTTTTTAATTAAATCAATGGGTAATATAACATTTAATAGTAAAAACAACATTTTATTAGAAATATTATTTATTTATAAATTATTTAGAAACATTTATTCTAAAAATAAATACAAAAAAGTAAAGATTCAATATTTGCAGCAGATATATATACTACTTTTATTGTTATATATAGATCCTTTTTTAAAAATCAAACAGAAACATAAATATTTCAGAACAATAAAATATAATTCTTGCATTTGAGACGGGGTATAATTATCTATTGCAATAATTTGAACAATATACACATTTGAATTGTATGTAACCTCGTATTTCAAGGATGTCCGGTAATTTGACTAGATGACCTCGAATACTTGATTCTTACTCACCCAAACATTTTACTTATTTCCAGTTTAACAAAAATCAAAGAATACAACGTGCCAACAATTGTCAACAGTGTTAGTTTGCATCCAGATCATACTATGTTCGTATGTGGTGGAGAAGATTTGAAAGTTTATAAATTTGATTATAATACGGGAGTGGAAATTGGTGAGTTAATTTCAAATTTTTTTGCTTCATCTTTTAAACAGTTATATCTAATAATAATTCAGATTTATTTTAAGCAGATAATGATAAATTTAGTTGTAACATACCCATGAGCTAAATATTTATTGATATAATAAAAAATTTAATAATAAATATTTTATTAAAAAAGAATTAACTGGGTTTAATATGAACTGTATGAAATCAAAGTCTTACTTTCATTTCATTGTCTATCCTTTATTACAATAATATTTATTGTAATTTTAGAACTACAATAAATGTCGTGTTTAACAAACTTTAATTACGTTTCAGTTGTTAAATAATTAAATTTCAAGATTAAATGTTTAAAAAAAGATAATATTTAATAATATTTTAAAATTTAAACTTAATATTTAATGACGACTATAATATCAAAAATAATATATTTACATAAAAATAAACTTTTATTTCTTGTTTAGAATCATTCAAAGGTCACTTTGGTCCAGTGCACTGTGTTCGATTTTCTCCAGATGGAGAATTGTACGCAAGTGGTTCTGAGGATGGTACTTTGCGATTGTGGCAAACGACAGTAGGCAAAACCTATGGTCTATGGAGATGCGTTGAACAAACACCAGCATTACAAGAAAATACAAATGTAGTAAACAATAAACAAGAAGTTCCTGCCAGTTAAAGTTTTCGACAAAACGGATGCAAGAACTCGAAAAAAAATTGCTGCTGCACTTGTCGAATGCAAACTGTCTTCTTACCTTCATGACAGACTGAAATTAGGATTTTTTATTGCATGTAAAGATGTATGCATCTGTAAATAAAAAAGATGATTCTCTGAATCGGGCGCGGAATACTGAGTATTATTTATTACAAGAGATGAAAAATAAACATTAACATTTATTAACGTTACACATGTTTCGCTCTATAATGATATTTTACAAAAATTAGGTAGAGGTGATATGAAAAAATAAAGACATTTGAAGCATACCATTTGCATAATGTACAACAAGAACCCTCTTTCCACTCTCATTCCTATCACTTTTGCACCTCTATTAATTTTCATTTGCCCTCAGGCTCGTACATTTTCGCTTAATTGTTTTGTAGACAAATTAGAAACATTAGAAAGAACAATGAAAAAATTAAAAAAATAATAAAACAACGGTAATAAAAACAGGACAATATCGATTGAAAATATTATCACCTAGACGTCACAATGCACCTTTAAGTACTCTTCTGATAACGTCAACTACTTGTACTTGAGCTTACGACCTATATTTACACACACAAGAAACTAATGAAAGAGCCTTCGCACAGTTTTGCATGACAAAAGTATTGACACTTAAATACATATATGTTTACGCATGTATATACGAGGTTTATGGCTAAAACTAGACAAGGTACAAATTTTATTTGGGTATTTTAAATGGGTTTCATGATGGTGTGTATTTCTTATTTTCTTTTAAAATTGGATATTTGGAATTACAAAAGATATGTATACAAAATTTAGTTTAAAAAAGACAAAGATTTCTTATAAGTTTACACTTCGGATCTTGTCATGTTTTGTCTAATAACCTCTCATATACAAATATATATCTATACATATAAAAAGTGATAAATTCTGCAACTACCAACTTCACTAATCGTTAAATTTATATCTATATATATTACAGTTATAAGAATTTATTTAATGGTTAGTAAAGTTGGTAGTTAAAAAATTTTACACTCACCCGAATATATATATCTATATATATATATATATCAGTTTTGAATCTCAAATCTTATACCTAGGTTTTGAATTTAGGTGTTTGATAAGTATGTACATGCAAGTTATTTTATATAACATGAAAAAACACTACAGGGTTATACAGAGTCAAGACATATGTCAAATATTATAATTCAATATAACCGTTTTCATAATTTAGTTAAGAAATTTTGTTTTGTAAATATATAAGTTTAAGTACTACAATTTTTAGTATATATCAGTTATAAAATATTCTAAATATTGTAAAAAAGTATTTAAAAAATATGGCTAATATAAAATTAGAAAAAAATGCTGAACTTAAAACAACTGTTTCAAGATTATTACAATTATTTAAAATAATTATAAATTATTATGAAATGTAAAAAATTACAGAGTATAATTTAACGTTATTCTATAAACACTTAACCTATGAATTAACATTTATAAAAGTATTAAAATTATAATTTTTACGTTAAAATTTGAAACGTAAATGTTTAGTTCAATTCCGATTTTTTTTATGATAAGCTGACATAGAATATAACCCTGTAAATTGAAAGAAATGCATAAGTCAGAAAATTTGAAACAAACGTTTTTATGGCAAACGAACCTATGATTAATTGAGCTTCATTCGCATAGCTTTTTTTCTAAATTGAAGCATAATGTTGGTTAGTTAGTGTATGAATGAATCGCTGACGATTCATCTTTTCCGACATCGCTATGTGCATGCTTATCTGGCCGGAAGTAATTTCCGTACGAAGTCTTATAAAAAGGATTTATGAGCTGAAAAGATTGATAGTGGCACGTCTTTTTCTTTTGCTGTTCCCATTATTCTCGAAGCCTGATCCGGAATTAACCGATGAACTGCGAGAGATCGGGCAATTTGAAGCCGTTGAAGGCGGTTGGAGTCGGTGGACTTCTGGGCACATTTCTTCCACCAAATGCGAAGCTACTTGCGGCTGAAAATTGCACCCGACCGGTTCGCCCTGCTGACTCCGTTGACGACAACACGAAACCGCATTGCGCAGTACAGACGTCGTCACGCAAAATAGCTTCGCGTGAGGCTTCGCGTAAAAGTCGGTTACAGTCAGTAACGCGAAGCGATGCGCATTGTGTCTGAAGAATGAAGAAATAATTTTTAGAAAAGGTTGAACAAGTTTAACGGAGAACTTTTTATATATGAATTAATTTACAAACTATAAAATATAATCTATTATGTTATAATGATTCAAGTTTGATTTATTCCAAATTGGAATATTTTTAAATATTTAAATAATCATAATTTAAATAATTTTATAAAATAATTTAAATCGCCAATTATGATAAAAGTTATAAAAAATTGAATGTTTGATTTTATTTAGTTTATTACTATTTACTTTTCAATTAGATAATTAGTAATGAATTGAACTAATGTATTTTAATGTTTTAATTGATGCAGCAATTGAAAGTACTGCGATGTATTCACATTTCACGCCTGATTGAGTACTCAATTATACTTACGCCTTCGTTTGTACAGACACAACTAGTACATGGCGAGGGGAAACCAGAAGCTCCGACAGCCACATTACGTCCTCCAATATTGCAACCGTGTCTTGTTTCTCTAAAGGCGGAGAAGTCCATTTGATGAATCGAGCCGCAAGGAACCCGTGGATTTAAGAAATTACTTGGCAAATCGAACGATGCCCTTTGCATCATATTATCCTGATCCATATTCGAGCACATAACTTTAGTAAGTGTTGTTTTACGAATTTCAGCCAACTGGTGTTCTGTGAATCTAATATTAGGATCATCGGTCTCATACCAGAAGCGATCACATTTTCTGGATTGTCTAAACTGTATGGCAATTATACACGCAAAGGTGGGTCCTACTAATCCGCCTTGCAGAGGTCTCTCACTCATTCCACCAGGGAATAAGTCAATGTCATCGACGGAAGCGTAAATTCGCTTCATCCTAGCTATTACTTCCGGAGCCATTTCTCTGGATAAATCTTCAAACGTTGTAGCGCGTTTCAAATTACACAACGCTCTGTAATTGTTGTAAGATGGCAGACCGTGATCTCTTCCACGATGGATATTTAAAGCAATTAAATCCACCCCGGAATGAGGAATTCCTCTGGTTTCAAAAAGATGGTTCGTCACTTCGCCGGTAATAAACTGATCCAATGTTTCCATTGGGGTAGCCACAAGACCACGAATCAACTCGTCAATCATACTATTCTGATAAAGCATGTCAGGATTAAAGAAGCCATCGCGCAGAAGAATCGGAGGATCGATGTTTTGATAATTTTTGTCCATTCGAGGAAGATGGGGTCTGAGCAAAGAGTGACCTATTCTGTAAGCTGCAGTTGCAAACTCGTTGAGGACACTTGGATTGCAAGTTGGAGAATATTCCTTGTAATATCCTTGAGGCAGAAGTTTAAGTCCGTATAAGCTAACAGCGTTCCAGCCTAATATTCTAGGTAAAAATTCATTATATGTGATATGTTGCAACATGGCACTGACGATACGTCTGGTTTCTTGGAACAATTTTTCACTGTCCCAATGTGGGTTAACCTGTTGAAGACCTTCCATCAAACGATTGTGTTCTCGGATCCACATGGTGTGCATAACAGTAAGAGCTGGTTGTTCAGACGCTCTTCCATCTCCACCGATAAAACAGAAGCCTGAAATAAAAAATAATAATAATAATTATTATAAATCTTATTTTGTATTAATTCAACTAGATTTTAACTAATTAAATTTTCAACAAACCTGAAGGAGCTTTGCATTCTGGATGTGTAGCAGATTGTGGTAATAAATCCTTTCCTCTGTTGGGGTGTGATGTTATATTCATACGACCACTGAATCCTCGAAGGATATCGCAAATACATCTGTTTTCTCCATACACAACGGATCCATCCAAGAACCCAGTATTCTGGTTAACCTGTTCCCTAGGTCCTAAGTGTTGTTGACCAGGCAACGACCTCATAGACGGAAAACAAAGTCTAGCACCAGTAGAAACGTTGACAGTCGGGAAGAAATGATCGCCAGGTGGAATTGGGAAAGGATTGCATTCAGGATGAACCGTGCGATGGGAGTCGCAATCTCTGCAACTTGGGATGGATTCAGCAAATCCTTTGTGAATAGGAGTCATAGTCAAATCGTGATCCAAGAATTGTGCAAACTGCATCACCATTAAAGTGTATCTATTGTGCAGATTCGAGATATCTGGATGAATGACTGTTGAAACCACTCTAGGATTAGGAAGCGGTGCTCCAGTAACTGAAGACATTCTGGGTTTCGACACGCCATCTTCGTACGCAGGAGGCAGTAACCTAGCAAACGTGGTCAACGATTTAGCCAAATTTGGATTCCTTAAATTGTTGCAATGACCCGATAAGGATCTGTATGGGGTCGTTGGGTCACAAGGACCTTCCTCTACGGGACATTCGACTTCTTCGTGGTTGGTGGCTTTCGGCTGAGGAATGAACCCAGCGATGTCTACGTTTTGTAATAGGTCAGTGAAGTCTGGCGTAGGGAAATTCAGGACATTTTCAGATGGATCGAAGGCTTGCCTTTTGCGACGTTTCAAACCATGAACACCGTTCACTATTTCGTTTGTGGCTAATTCATACAAAATAGACGAATTGGCTAGAAGGAGCGCGTCCTTGTTTGCTTTGGAGAAACTCGCAGCTGTTCCAGCTGGAGACTTAGGGTCTACGATGCGTTGCTCCAACCAGGAGTTATACTCCAGTTGTTTCCTGATCATCAAGTCTTCCTCGGCTTTTTTCACAGCCGCGGCGATCATGTCTGGACTTAGCTGGGGAATTTCCACTTCGGATGGAGGACTAGTAGTCGTAAGGGTCATGTCATTGTTTACCGTGAATTGATCGGGATCAAAGTCTTCTCTCCAGGCTGACACGTCGAGTGGCAAGTGCTGCTCGCAACTTATCTTGACGTTGAGGTAAGGGTCTTCTTGAATGAGAGCTTTTGACTGCATCTTCGACACGCCTGTATTGGCGCAGAGAATGCCGGCCAAAGACACTTTACGAATTTCCTTTAGCTGCACTATTGTCAAACCCGAGGGAGGAATGTCATTTTCGTACCAGAATCGATCGGAATTCCGAAGCTTGATGAACTGTTCGCGCAATAGACAAGCGAAAGTGGGTCCTACAATAGCTTCACGAATTGGTGTTTCCAAGACGCCGCCTATCAACAAGTCAATGTCCTTAACGTGAGAATAGATGGATTCAAGAGTTTCAATGTCTTTGGCTTGCATTACTTGGGTGAGGTCGGTGAAATTGTTAACCTGTAAAATTAAATCATATGATTGGTTCGAAATCTACAGCAAGTGTTGGTTTATAAAATAAATATTCAGCACTGTGTATATAT
>JABFQC010003762.1:0-13593 GCA_022817085.1 Psilanteris sp. ZL-2020 | reverse complement strand
ATATTAAACATTATTATAAGTCTGGCATTTCAAGGATATCGAAACAAAAACAATGCAAAATTACTATACTATACTAAAGTAAGTTTTGTAATACCATACAATACTTTTTACTATAAAATATTGTAAAAATTGTTATAAAAGTTTTGCACAGTACAATGTCATATAAGAAAATTTACTGTATCTTGTAAGAAAATTAACTATATCATATAAGAAAGTTTGCTATAAAAAAGATATAGTAATTTCCGTAACATTAACTGAAATATCCTCAGAATGCTAGAAGTATAACAATTTTCGCCAAAAAAGTATAACTTTTTTATACGTGTGTGTACGTTTATTTATTTAATATCTATTAAATAACCGAATGTACATATACGTATGTACAAATATACCCAAGAATATTAGTTTAAACTTGTATATATTTGCAAAAGCCTCTAAATATGTGATTTTATTACAGCGCTAAATTGTATTGCTGAATCATTTAGAAAATGTTATTCCTCCGACTGTTTAATTCTATTAATCTAAAAACTTTATTTAACTAATTGATCTCAAATTGCTACTACTTGTAAATAGAAAAATACATGCGTATTTTCGCTGTGCCTAAAATATTTTTTTCCGTGCAGGATATTCGAAATAATGCGTACATCTAGGCGAGAGAACTGACTCGAAAATAACAACTTGTTATCTTTGTCAATAAAAATTGAATTACCCAATATCGAGCGGCACAAAAGAAATATATTATTTCCCGTTCGATATAGCCGGCTTGTGGATATACATTTAAAGCAGATCGTATATCACAAGAACTATTATTACAAACATTTATTATACGGTTACGCAAACACTTCCGGCAAAGCGTCTGCCAAAAATTAGTCAACGATCCTCCCATAAGAAACATGTGCAAAATACCGTCCTCTACTCGTAATGCCCAGCCCTTCGACGACCGATACCTCGTCGCTCGAGCCCGAGACTTTTCTATTTAATCGCAATTCCCTGACTTTGTAATAAACCAGAACCCGTGGCCTGTTACGTTCTTCTGGAATACAAACACGCGAGCGTTAAATCCGCAAATGTCCGAAACTCGGACTTGTAATTGAAATGGTCCCCGCCGATGGCTGTTATTAAATGGAATATTTGTCTGGTAGCAGCTGCGCATTAAGCGCAAACAAATTTGCTCGTTCGAGTAGCGAGACCCGCTTCTTCTATTTCGTCTTGAGAAATTCGGCCGACACATTTCTGCTTACCTGAACTCGCATAATGCCGCTCAAAAAACAAAATACTATCCCGTTAGAGATTGCGGGTTCGAGCTGCTCGGTATAATGACGACGTCCTATCGTTAGGTACCGATTTTTTGCCCGGTCGATTGTATCGCCATATAATTACGGCCCGACACCCCCTAAAGCCATAACCGCGTCGTCGATTAGAATCAATTTGATATTCAAACGATTACAAGCGATGAGATATCGTTATGATTAATTACGAAACTGATGTCGTTTCAATTTCGCACCGCATCGCTCGAGTCAAGCATAACGGACGTTGGAATTGAAAGAAAAAAATAATAATAATAATAATAATAAAAGCAGATAAGTTGTGACGAATCATGATCATCTGGACGCGCAGAAATGTAATTTGTAGGAAAATTTTACCCGTTACGGGATAAAGATTAATGTATGATCGACGTATGGGTAAAGATTTTTTGTCGCGTTGTCCGTTGAAGAACGGATGAATTTAATTGCAAAAAAAGCAACAACTTTAATGCGAAAGACAATCTTGTTTCGAATACGATAGAATATGGCGACTGCGAAATTGAAAAGTAAATTTTTTTATTATGTTTACGGTATATTTGCATACACGACTGCCCAGGCGTTTAGAATTAAGTTTAGATATGGGTTTTGAATTATATCAATCGTAAATTATATCAAAGTTGCTTTAAAGTCATTGTAATACTGCTTTATTGATCTAAAGTTATTAAAAAAAACTGTATAAAAAGGCATGCTATAAAAAGTTCACGTGATATTTAGAATTAATATAGAAAAAAGGTGTGTTTAATTATTTATAACATGGCGGATGTAAATAAAGTATGAATATAAATAACCTCGTTAACTTTCATAAATATATATTATGAAACCGTAATAAAATCCGCGCAGTTATTTGCAAGGCGAAAAGATTAAAGCGAAATAATATAGATTTTGAGATGCATCAAGGAGGCATTGTGCAAAAAGCGTTGCTTTATTTTGCAAAACCTGTTGCGCGCTAAATAAACTAATTCCGCAGTCCTTTTTAAAAACGATGAATTTAAATGAACGTTTCATTACAATGATAATTTTTTATGCCGAATAAATCATAATACGCGGTTATTAGCTTCGCGTTTTTCTTAACAAAGTTAGCTTCTTTTTTATTACTTATATTTTGTAATATGAAAAGAACTAACGTTATTACAAGCGTTGCAAAAGACTTTTTTAATCTCGAAATTTCGTCTTTCGTGTACGTCTAAATTTATTACTACTTGATGCGAAGCTTAAAAGTCATATTCTCTTTTCAGTTATATCGTGAATTAAGAAATCAAGTATCTCACGCTTCGGTTTCAAACTGTTATACATTTTTGTTAATTTTTATGGTTATTAGGATATGTCAATTGAAATAATTTAATTGGAACAAAAATCATTCGATTCGTAACACACCACTTTAATATAAAATGCAAGTCATTTTTGTTCCGTTAATATTAATTCGTATTTCTTCGTATCAAACTAACATATGTCCTTTTCAGAAAGACCTTATATTACGTAACTCTTATAATTATTAATTTGATATGTTCCATTAATGCATAAAGAAACAAAGAATACAGTCGAAATCTGGAATCGTCGTACAGTTTGTGCCATAAAATTGTTACTCGCTTTTTCTTTTCCCGATTTTTTATTAAAAATTAATAACACGATTTTCCAATTTTATAAACGACACGTTTTACAGATTGACAAACACATGGAAAGCGATCAAAGCGGAAAAGCGATGTTAAAACGCGGTCATCCATCTGGTCAACCGTCAAAGAACCGATGCCAAACTGCTGTTGTTAAAAACTAGATTTCTTAACAGCCATAATAAACATATCTATATATCTAAAGTTCTGTTCTCCCTTATGGCACGCACTCGAGCTGTTAAAGATGTTTTTAAATAATCAAAAAGATTAAAGAAGCAGAAATGTTTATCTTAAATATAAGGTTGTGTTTTTCTTCGCACAAAATATTTACGATCCGAAACTACAAATTTTAAACAATTTAATTTTTTTTTAATTTATTCACTTTTGAATATACTTTGATGGATTAAACCAAACATCGGAGCACTATTTATACGCGAGTATCAAATTACACTCCGTTTAACGACGTAAGCTTTTGAAATGAATCAAATTTTTTATCCAAATCTTTAATAACGACGAAATGTCAGTCACTTGATATTTAGAATGAAAAAGCCGCCGCGAAATTTCGCATAAAAAGTTTTACAAATAACACCTTCCTCTCTGTTTATTACTAAATTCAATTAAAAAATAACGAAGAAGACGAGCGATTGCAATAATACGCGAATTAGATTCTATATTCATTTGATTATGAAAATAATAGGCGCAATTAAAACAACAGAAGTTTCATTTCAATTAACGTTGAACTCGCGTCTATAAAAGCATTAATATTCCGTGCGAGATAATACGTTTCTTACGTAATATGCAAATGTACATTTGATCTTATTTTTATATAAAATCTGACATTGAAATCTCACGGTATAAATTAAATCGCTATCAAAACTTTAATACAAAAATAGTTATTGAAATGATTTTTTATAAATTCCGATAAATTGTCCTGTCAGAATACTAAATGTTATCATCTCGATACGTTGAATGCGTGATATTTATCAGATAGCGTTACAAAATTTTGTTGTAAAAAATGTCACATTATCCACCTATTTTTGTCCACGTTTCTTATCTTATAACGTTGAAAACAAATTTTTCGAAGCATCAGTAATGCTGAATATTTTACATGTGAGCTAGCACTATCCTGTTTCGTACCCTTCAAATCACAGGACACTTTCAAATTAAGTTATTGTCATATCTCATTTATATGCGCAGTAGCTCGCTCGTATTAAGTTACACTTCGAATGAATACAAGTTCATTTTTGATTATATTACCTTACGTTTTCGTGAATTAATTACGGTATTTTTTCACGGGACACTCACGATGATACATTCGTCGAATAAATTTTCGTTTATTGTTACTCAGAAGCGCAATGAAAAGTCGACGGTGCATCGCGGTCTCCCCGTTTGAATGAATTATACTCTTATCGACGCCAGCAGGGCGAAAGCGTTTTGAAACGGCGCAACGCGAATCGGAATCGGACGCTATTGATAACGTTTCACGAATCTAATAACGTAATCTGGGAACATATGTTGGACCAGAGGAAGCGCAGCGGCGTTGCCTCCGCATTATAATTACGACGATTATTTTTAGATTACATATAAGAAGATACAAAAGATTTTCTTGTGACTTTCGTTCCGCGGACACGCCGAGCCATCTGTCTCAAGTTCGCCGCGTCGGCCACTTGTTCCGCAGGCGAAACTATATCGTGTTCTTTAGTTGCCAGCTGTCGGGTGGTATAACCTTTCGATACTGCGTCATGATAGTACCATTCGGAAAGAAGGACACAAATTTTGTCATAGCCGCGCGAACTGGCTGCGTCGGGCGCGCAGAGTCGCGCACTTTTTTCCCGAAAGATAATAAAACCGGAAAAACGATTCCTTGGACGGACCGCTGCGAATTAGAAAGTATCCCGAATTCGTAACGCCGTTCATATTTATACACAAACAAACCGTAAATGGCGTTGGTATTTTGAACGAGGAATTAATGCAAAGTCAAATTGTAACATAAATTTCCGACGAATATAAGGTTATTCCGCGTTATAATATCGAAATGTGAAAGCGTCGTGTGAAAATGCGCGTTTATGTATAACACTCGCGACAGGACTGAATTTACAAGTTACATAAATTTGTGTCCGACGATTGCGATTGAGAAGAAATGAATGAATAGTTGAAGATAATTGTGAATAATAATACTAATTACGTCGGTGGATGTAATGTTATACGGATATATAATATTAACGCGTTATTATGACGCAAACGTTGCAGTAACATTAACAGATGTCGAATAATCATGATCACGTGATTATGTTTTGATGCAAAAACAAATACACCGGTCTGACATGTAATATTATTTATATCTGATGTGTGTTGTATAGGGATGACGATCGCTTACCACCCCGACGAGGGAGCAGTCGTCTTATATCACAAAAGCTGCAATCATTGTGCTGCAGAATACGAGGGTGCATGATTGCAATTTGTACGACGAAATAATGTTGTTGGTAATTATACGAAAAGAGGAACGGCGGATTAATTAAAACAGAAAATGTACCAATTGAAATCGTATATAATTAGACTCGTTGGGATAGCTATCAGTTGCGACGCAATGATTTAAAATAATAATTAATGAAATCAAGTGCGATGAAAAAATACCGGTTAAATAATAACGAGTGTTATAATGTAATTTGTTTTGATCGTGTAAAAAGGAAATTTAATGAAATTAAATCATGAAAATTAAAAGAAATAAGTGTTATATATTGACGTAATTCGGTCCTTCGTGAATGAATTTATTATAAGAATAAAAAAATAAAATAAATGTGTGTTTTGACAATAGGGTATTTAAACGTGGCCTTTCAAATGTAATTAATTACTTGAGTTCAATGCGCATTTAACTAGACTGTAAACAGTGATATTGAAACTTGTTTGCGCGCGGTATCCGTTGTTAAAAAAATTCAAAAGTATTTCTAAATTCAACCTTGTTTTTGTCACGTGAAATATATAAGGTTTTCAGAGTTTTAAAAATGATAAAAATTAAGCACCACTTCTAAAGCGCAGATGGTATCGAAATATGAATTATAATATAAAATATTGCATTGACGAATAGAAAATAATTGTTCGTGAAAAAATAGCCAAAAAAAAGGTCGGCTAATTTATATACGTTTATTCCGTGTTACGTAATCGTGTTAATTAAAAAACAAATCATTATTTCTTGCAACGTTTAACTCATCGCATTCATCTTTATAAAATATAATTTACATACAAGTAGAACTTAATTAATATATTTAAATATCGCGTGTCCGTAAATGAAAAATTCAAATTAAATTCCGAAATTTGATAAATTGGCAATTATCAATCAAGTATGCAAATTGCACGCATTAAAACTCATCAAATAAAGTTATAGTCAACAAAGATGGGATTTAAGCACGCAGAATGATTAAACTGAAACTTAACTCCTCATTTTAGCTATAGAAACAGGAACTTCAGTCTACTTGCACTTATAACTCAATTTCTTCGTGTTGAACTTTTACATTTCGAATCCAAAAATTACTACGAAAGTTGTTTCGCTATTAACTCATTTTTGCATCAGTTCGACACAATTCGAGTTCCTAAACTCCCGAACTCGATAGATTATAATATCTCTTGATTTAATCAACCCACTCTCACTGCTCCTCCAAGCAACGTGTCTGTGAAACGTGAAGTTTCCTTGACAGGGGGAAACACTTTTCTAGGCAAAGCTAAGACCCGTTTTCTGAGAAATACCTGTGACTGACAGGTACGACCGAAAATTCAATCCGAGCCCAAAGATTCCACCATACTTTCAATGGACGATGGCTGAGATCCAGATGATAGATACGTGCGTGAAAATTTCGCCTATATAATTAAGGTTTTAGAGGTCTTGCGTCACGGTAGGTTGCACCTTTGTAGGAAGCAGGAAGACGGTAAAAAGCAAAAAGAAGAGAAAATCGAAAACGAAGACTGGGCCAACAACAATTTCAGACTCAGCGAGTGTGTTATGATCGATCGCTGAAAAGTTTGAGTGTGACGTTAAATGAATTTGATGAATCGAATATCGTTACAATGTCGGGACTTGTCGATTCAGATGGATCTCCCGTTCGATTGACTTCCGCGTACGTCATTTTAATATTATGGATTTGTTGGCTTAAAAGAAAAAAGTGCCACTCGGTAAGCTTCTTTCCTTGTCTTATATGCGAGGCAAAGAGAGACGAAAGAAGAAGGAAATGCTGCTTCAAGCCATTCTGATGAATGATGAATCGAAGTAAGTCCCAATTTGAACGGGGACTTGGCTGTGAAAAAAAAATTCGGATGTAATTTCTTTCTCTGTATTATTAATTTAATTACAATATCAAGACACGGTAATCGTTTCGGAAAGCGAGTATGAGCATCCGTGTTGCAAGATCGATTCGGGGAATAAAAAAATTGAATCGTAATTGTTGTTATGGCTTTGAAAAAAAAAGGCATACAGTAGTTGTATGACCTTTTTGATCATCAGTGTTAGTTAGTTTTTGATTTTTAACAGATAAACTGTTCTTGATGTACCAAAAATTACGAACCCCATTTTGTTTGGGTAAAAAACAACAGATGGATTATAATTGTATACAATCGTACTTGTTTATGTATAACAAGTTTTAAAATTAACTATTCAATCTACGTCAATCAATAGAATTAATGTGATTTTGAATTGACATGTAACATATTCATTATTTACTTTTAATGCTCCACTTTGTCATTTCAATAATTCGGCTTAATTTACGAAATTACGTCAGTAAATTATTTAATGCCCTTTCAATCCCCAACAAAAGAATATCTTATAAATGATGTAAATATGTTTCTCTCGTAACATAATTCCATTATTAAATATCATACCTAATATAATCTGTTTTAAAATCAAACCCGTACAATCGTGGACGGAGAAAAACAATTCCACTGTTTAGTACGTACAATTCAATTAGAACGGATAAAATCAAGATTATCTATAATCAGTATCAACAAATAATGTCAGGTTTACGAAATTAACATATATGTAAGACTACTTACTACTTTACACGGCTAAAAAAAGTATATCTGAAAATCTATAAGATAAACCACATGTATGTATATCATTTTTAATTCGTGTTTTTATAAAGCTATTGCATGGTTAGTAATTTTAATTTAATGCAACTTTGCCATAAACAATATAGTAAAACGTTTCATAATTGCACTGTAAAAATCGGTGGTATAAATATTTTTTATTTCATAGAAATATAGAATATATAGAAAATATAAAATATATAGAAATATACTCTCTAAATTTGAATAAGTGCATATTCACTTTTTTATAAGTGGCCGATTCTGAACTTTTTCAATAAGTGTATATTCACTTACAATAAGTGAATATACACGCACAGAAATATTTTGCAGAGACAAAACAATTTTGTTTCATTCAACAAAACAGTTTTGTTGTCATTTAACTAAACAAGTAGTTTTGTTAGATCAACAAAATATGATTCAAATTCGATCATTTTGTCATATTGTTGATGTTTTTTATTTGAAACAACACGATAATTTTGTAAAAGCAAACACTGAGAGAAATATAACAGAAATTTTTACTGTTTTTAACATTAATGCAAAGATATGTCGGTCAGATCCTGAAAATTACTGTTTAAACAGTAATTTTTGGTGCACGGACAGAAATATTCTGTAGATACAAACAAATTAGTTTCATTCAACAAAATATGATTCAAATTCGATCATTTTGTCATACTGTTAATGTTTTTTATTTGAATCAACAAACTAATTTTGTAAAAGCATATTAAACGTTTCAGTAAAAGTGTAAATATTTACAAAATTTTTGATTGAACTCTTATACTTCACAGACAAATTGACAATATACACTTAACAAAATAATTTCTTTAATCCAACTATATCATTTCTGTGCGTGTACACTTGTTGAAAAAATCCAGATTCGGCCACTTACAAAAAGGTGAGTATGCACTTATTCAAATTTAGAGAGTATAAACTCATCCTTAATAATAAAAAAATACTGAAAGTATCTTATTATAAAACACTATTTACATCTATTCCATGAAAATATCTACATTTAAGACACTCGTTTCAACAGTATATCTCATCTTCGCATTAAAAATTGCACAGCCACTGAATTGACTATTAGCGTTGAAACAAGCAATCCACTTGCAATAATAATTATACCGTAACACGACGCTAACCGTCTATGCACGAGCTCGCAATTTTTCACGAACATTATTCTTCGACAAATGTTAATGATTTGTTTCTGTAACCAGACGAACTCTCGAAGCCTTCGGTGTGAAATCCAGATGTTATTTGTAACGTCAAAGTCAGCTGCGTCAAAACTACGTCGCGTCGGAGCGCAACTTCTAATTAATTTCGTGACAATAACATAACGTAGAGGCAAATAAAATAGTTCGAATGTATAATTAGTCATAAAATGATGCATTATAACTCGAATGATTTACAAAGTTTAAACCCGGCGTTTAACACGAGTGACATTTTCATTATTAAATTCCGGATGCCACTCTTTGGCTTCGGTACTTGGAAAAGTTATCCCGATGTGTCTTTCAATCAAAATGCGACGCCGAACAGTCGGACCATCATCCGCGCTTGGAAAAACCCTCGAAATCGCGAACTTGAAAGGACAATCAAGGTCATCGAGGGCAACTTCGCTTGATCGCGAATCAAGCTGCGAAACCGAACGCGAAACCGCGCGCGTTTAATTGACGAACGATCGAGATCGGCTCGAAGCTTTCTTTAAAACTCGTCGTCGTCGTCGTCGTCGTCATAAAACCAGGGCTTATTTGAATTTTTGTTGCGTCGGCTACTTTTGGACAGTGGCGTAAACACGTGTGACGCAGATCTCAGAACTCCGCGGCAGATTTATATACGTCTTTGGTCGAAAATATGGAGATGGCCGGGGGACAAAAAAGACGACGAAAAAGAAGAAGACCGAGCATTCGAAAGGGTGCAAGCGCGAGCGTGTTCTATTTTCAGTGCACGGCGCTTGGCGCATTATGAAAGGATCCGCAGCCTTGCCCCTTCGGCATTAATCTATCGCTTCTGACTTTTTCAATTACGTAAAATGTATTACGCTTTGTGACAAGAAAACGCGTGGGAAAAGTTCAATCGTTTACGTTTTTATTAGTCAAACTATATATCAAGATAAGCCCGCGTAAGTAAATATGTTTCTCGAAGCGAATTTTTACACGGTTATCGTAACTCACTGTACGTACGTGAGCAACATGATTAAGATTCGGTTCGGGCATTTATCTGGCGCTTAGATCTATCATTTTTATTCCTATTCAATATTCAGGGTTAAGTATTTTTCGCTTATTCAAATTTCACGCGATACCTTTTGGAATGTTTCAATGTAAAGTGTCTGAATGAAACGGTGCAATGTCGTGTTCGCCCGATTATTCTGGCTTACGACTCATGAACATGCAAAATCAACTTATGACTGAATAAAGCGCGAAATTATGCGCGCGACTGTCATTAATTCATTTAGCCTTAAACGAATCAAATATCGCGCCCGAATGAACATCAAAGCAAACTTTTGGCTTATATATATATATATATCGTATAAATATTTATTGTTTAGTTTAATTCGTACGGTTGCGCGCGCCTCGTGTTTGCGTAACGATGATAAAATAAAGCCGACGTTAAATAGATTAAATAAACTGTGCAATTGGAATTGGAATTCGCGGGATTATGGCAAATTAAATCGGCGACGTAAATATTCTTTTCGTTCGTACATTGTTTATGCTGAAACGGTACGGTATTACGCTGCCAATTATATTGCAGTTTGGAATAAGAATTCCTTTTCGTGTCGAATTTTGTGCGCGCGATATCAAACCGTGGATAGTTTGTGATTGCGTATTTAATATTAATACGCGCTTCGTGGTGCGTGTTTTGGAAGTAAATAAATAATTTTTAAAAGATGAAATTGCGATTGTTATGGTTTCAATGACTGTTTCTAGATAATAATAAATGCAATAGCTTATCTGTTAAAATACTTAGATTATGGATGTATCAATTTGTCTTTCGAATGAAAGTATTTAAATGTTTCATAATTAAGAGGATAATAACAATTGATGCAGTGTTTTGAAAATTTTATTTTATTAATAATACCAATATTATGATAAAGTCTCGGTAATTATAATTTTGATGTGACAACATTTCTGTGTTTTCTACTTATTTATTTAATAATTGAAAGGTTTACACAGATTTACGAGTCAGTTGCATTTTAAATCATATATATATAATAGATATGTAATTGTAAAAAATTCAACATATATATATATATATGTATATAGGAATAGTCATGCTATGGAATAGTCTTATATGCTACTATACAACAAAAATGTTATAAACAATAAAATATTATTTAAAAATATAGATAGTAAGAACTGAGATTTGTTTATAATTATAAAATAAAAATTGTCTTTGAACACCTAAATTATGAGATAATTCTAATTAAAACCAGTAATATAAAAATTTACAAAAATTTAAAGGATAATAAATTCTTATAATGTCCGTCTTGCAAACAATTGCACATAACATATAAAGAAACCTATCCAATTGTTACATTTTTGTTGCAATACCATAACACGATGATTAATCCAATTGAATTATTACATTAGCACCATACATTTTTTTAAATCATCTCCAATTAAAATATTATCTCCGCACTTATTAACATAAATTAAATGCGTTTTTTAATGTTTCGAACCTTGTTCCGAAAGGTCACCGCGACGACATAAAATAATGAAAAAAATGGCATTGTGTCATAGAATATTCAGCAAACGAAACATAAAACGAGTAATTTAACAACAATGTATAAAAATACGGATTCTTCTATTACATGGACGAAAAAGCCCGACGGGATTTGAAACTCGGTGCATTTTTCAGTGCCAATGAGCACAAGCTCATAAGAACCGGTTCCGAACCAAATACAAATAGGGTCCGTTTGATGAAAAAATTGAAAAGCGAAATCGAAACCGCGTCGAAACCCAAGCGTCGTTTGTTTCGCATTATATCCCTTTATGAGGAAGCATTGAAAATAAAAATAAAAAAATTAAAAGAAAAAACAAAAACTAAAAAAAACAAGAAACCACTGCGCAGGAATATATTGCAGTTTGTTTATTATGTGAATCATGCGGGATGATTAATGCGCTCGGAAATCAATTTCAGTTGCTCGTTCGATCGCAATTTTTCGACCAAGTAACACCAAAGAACATCGTCAAAAATAGCGAACAATTAACCATTGAAACCGACAACGATAAACGTAACATTTCGCCGGAGTTTCATCAGAACGTCAATTAAGTGTGGAAGCGTAAACAAGAGTTATCAGTTATCAGCGTCCTAAATACAATAAGGTACGTTGAAATATTATTCTCGCGAACGAATTTCCAGCAATTCGCGAAATTATCGCGAATAATTATCGCGAACGATAGGTCTCGAGTCACGTTCCGATGAATTCCGACACCCGATGACGTAATAAAGTATAAGCCATGATAGCATAATTTACACATTGGAGCACAAAATTGAACTTAGTGTAACGTGTCTGACGTGGATTTTGTTTAACGTACGCACAATCGTGTATAATTATATTCGATGTACAACGCTTACCGAATTTCCGATTGCGCTGCTGAAACGTGGCGCATTATTATTATAAGTGCGATTGCTGTTAAACGATGGGACGTCATGTGACGATGCATTCGAACGCCGTCCTTGAATGTTAATGCAATAAGGACCATTATTCGCATTTATTTCGATCGCTTGAACCCGCGTTATTATTATTTTTGCTTTTCAATGGTCAACGTGCTTATGACTTTGTAAAGCGAAAGAATTAATGGCGACGTTGCGTTATGCGAGCGTTGTTCCTAAGAGAGTGACGATCGAGAAATATTTTTGCAATATGAAAAAAGGAAATGCGGGGGAGGATTATAGATGTAACTGATTTTTACGAAATGGCGAGTGATAAGAATATCTCGCAAGGAAAAGTACAACAATTTGAACATATGCGTATATATAATATATGTAATAAGTTACACTGAGAGAAATTTGGTTGTAAAAAATTGCATGAATAATGCTAATTGAGCATTACGACTGAAAAATGATAATTTTTAACATGTTTTGTGATAAAATTGTGGATAAAATATGTTAAAAATGTTACATATAACACAAAGTGTTAAAAATGGCACAAAAAATGTTAAAAATCAACACAAAACTTGTCAAAAATTATCATTTGTCACCAGTAATGCTCAATTCACATAATTTGTGTTACACTGAGAAAAATCCATGTAAAATTACACCGATAATCCGTGGCAACAAATAATCGACGTTTACACTGAGAAAACCAATATTTAACAATTTACTATATAATATATCAATAGTGGACGATACGCGAAAACACAAAAAAAATTACTACATTATATATTAAAATTGTCTACATAAACTTGAATATATTATTATGTGCATTGCCAATTTTACTACATTATATAGTAATTTTTCTTGTATTTTCACGTATCCTCCAGTTTTGATATATTATGTAGTAAATTGATAAACATTTCTTTTCTCAGTGTAGTAATGCAAAATTACACGCAAAAAGTAACTACGTTTCGTATGAATGTGAGATATAACCTACACGCCCGCCTTTTACACACTGAGAGAAA